>JARYHS010006629.1:3360838-3405834 GCA_031002005.1 Vandiemenella viatica
AAATGGCACAACAATAGTCCAAATGTGGGCGCACAAGAGATTTGTACGCTATCTCCTTTGTTTGTTCATTGCAATTTTTCAGGATTCGACCTATGAATCGCAGCCTAGAATTTGCTCTACCTACTAACGAATTAATGTATATGTCCCATTTCATGTTCCTTTGTACTGTTACTCCCAAATATTTCACAGAATCGACCATATCAATAACTGTATTGTTTAACTCGTATTTCTGAACAATCGGATTCTTTTTGTTAGTTATGCTCATTGTCTTACACTTTTTACAATTTAGTGTGAGTTGCCACTCAGCGCACCATGCCAAAATAACATCCAGATCACGCTGAATTTCTAAGCAATCGGCCAAATTTCCTTACTTCGCTATAAATAACCACATCATCAGCAAACAATCTAAAAAGGCTTTTCACTTTGTCTCCAAGATCGTTTATAAAAAATTAAGAAAAGAAGTGGTCCTATTACACTTCCTTGAGGTACACCCGATGTAACATCTAGATTAGAAGAAATTTCTCCTTCAACAACAACTGTCTGTTCACACAATTTGTTAACAATAAACTATACCAAAGATGACTTTCTCCTGTATTAAAAATGTCCTCCAGTTTATAATGATCATCTAAACACAGACATGTTAGCAAGTGCCTTGCTTTTTGGGTTCCGCAGTACATACATAAGGTATGAGGTGAGTTGTCTCAAAAATTTCTGCTAATTCCACTGCTACAAATAAGGAACTATACGGGGTGGTTCACGAGGTGGTAGTATGAACAATACCGAGTAAAAAAATTCATATGAACAAGTGTCAGATTTATATACATTTTAGAGAGACAGTTACTGGAATGTTATTCAGAAAATAAACCTCTGAAAAGTGATCAAGAGCACACAAATAACTTGCCGAACTACTTTAGTCGTGCAAAAACACGTGCATATTTTACAAAAGTTTACATTACATGTTTGAAAATCCCTCAGGCCTTATTGGCCTGCGAGTATGGCTGAGTGCACTGACAGAATTTAAATCAAAGTTTTGTGAAAAGCAGACGCAGTTGTGTAAGGCCAATGAGGTATAAGCTCTACTATACATAATGACATGAATTCCATAATGTGGATATAGCCAGGACCAATGACTGATATTTCAACTGTTACCTGCTAAACTAGTAGGAGCTAAAAATAAAATTTACCATGTGGCAAAGTTGTGGTTCTACTGGCGATCACGATTCCGTTACAACAACACTCAGTAATGACATCATAATACTACTCTCCTCAATCGAAAGACGTATTATTTTCAAGCAGTAATTCTGTTGTAATACAGCCTGGAACAGCAAGAAACTGTTAAATGTACTTCCGAAAGTATTATCTAGCGAAGTCTTGTGTTTGACCACTGCACTGCACCAGTATCCAGCGGAATCGTGATCTCCAGTAATCCGCAAGATGGATCAAAATGGTAGAGGACTGTAAACAGTTGCAGGGTGATCTGGACAGGATATCTAGTTGGGTTGCTAAACATGGGATGAAGATAAATGCAAAGAAGAGTCAGCTTATTAGATACACAGATAAAAAACTGAAGGTTTATTATGATTATAAGGTGGGGAAAGAATTGCTTCTTGCAGACTTGAAATATAAATATCTTGGCATTACATTTGATAACAAGTTTACCTGGGCAGGACACATTCAACAGGTGGTAGGAAAAGGTTTCAAAATCCTGCACTTGTTGGAGAGAGTGATGAGGGGATGCACAAGAGAAGTAAAGGAAATGGGTTACAAAACTTTGGTAAGACCATTGTTTGAATATGGTAGTGTAGTATGGGACCCTCATTTTACGTATCAAATACAGGAGTTGGAGAGGGTGCAAAGAAGGGCTGCTAGATTTGCTTCTGGAAATCATTGCAGAATGCAATCAGTAACAGATATAATGAAAGAGCTGGAATGGGATTGATTGGAAGACAGGAGGAGGGTGAAGAGGGTCATGGGAGTGTACAAGTGTACTGGTGATGAGGCATGGAAAGATATTGGTGTAAGAATTAAAAGTAATGCATGGAATGGAAAAGATGACCATGATCGAAAGCTGGAAGGCGATTTCAGGCACAAGGGTGTGGAAAGATTCTCTTTTTTAGGTAAGGGTGTCGGGGATTGGAATGAGTTACCAAGAGAAATGATGAATAATTTACCAAAAATGTTGAAAGAATTTACATTAAAATTTGTAGAGGGCAAATGTAGGTGGGTGCAGGAAAGGGGTAAGATGGGTGTGTAGGGAAATTACCACCAGAGCGTGCGCTCCATTACAATTTTAATTGTCACAAACATGTATGATTTATCACATTTAAGAAATCTGCATATTTATGTAGAAAGATAAATAAAACAAGCACTCACCAAGGTTGAAGAGAAGGAGAGTGGCAGGGGTAGAGGGGTAATTGGGGGGGGGGGGGGAGAGAGATACAAATACATATTTCGGGTTACGCACTTATTCGTGAAAATAGGAATGTCTGATAGAGCTTGCACAAGCGCCAGTGTTCAACCAGGCCACAAGAATAATGGTAAAACTTTGGCGAGCATTAGGTTTATTTATTTATTTTTTTGATATTAACACTGTCCCAAGGCCGTTGTCCCTGCTTGTTACTGAAAAGTGAATATCTACTGCTTGAAAATCAACTTCTTAAATTCTGGCCTAACTTTGCTCTTGTCATATCTTTAGCTATTTCACACTCCACTGTCTTTGTCCTCCAGTAGGTACAATGAAGTTTTAATATGGCTCTAGTCATCGTTTTAGTCGCATTGTAAGACATGCGGGATTGGTTAATTTGTTAGTGGAGGTTACAGTCGAAGGTAAGAACTTTAGAGGTAGATAAAGATTGGAACATATGAAGCGGATTGCATAAAACCAGTTGATACACTGACGACAGAAAAAAAAGGATAAGCAATTTTCTTCTAAAACTGGAGTGATATAACAAGTTAACATTCCTTAATAACATTTTTACATAAATTTCTCAATATAACATTTTGAACTACAAAATACATGCATAATTTGTAACAAAGATCAGAACATAAATTTCATGTAGATCATACTGAAACAAAAGGACTCAAACAGTTCTATTATATAAAAAACCAGATCGGTACATGTAATAATTGGTTTAATTCTAGATCACCACACTGATGTCATGTGGGCAGCAACACTGTAAACACAAACTGTTGCTGTTACATACGACATTGTTTTCAAGTGTGATGTATTCACACAAATGTAACTGAAAACACTTTTTTTTTTTTGAGGGAACAAACCAAATTTAATATATCCATAATTATTTATGTAATTATTATTTGCAGATAAGCCCATGAGGTACTCAGAAGCGTGTGTTTGCTTTCCTTTGTGCCCATATTTCCTTCATACACTAGCTGTGGGCTTCTTTTCTCTCATCAGACCAGTTTGTTCAAGGTCTTTTCTTTAGTCTTTCCTCCCGGTCAACTTGTGAATTTTGGTTTTCAATATCTTTTGGAGCGATTCCTGCTAATTTAAGGTCTTTCTTGATTTTGCTAATCCGTTTTATGGTATCAGCTATATAATTCAACTATTTGTTAGTCTGTTAGGGTTCATTCTTTTCATGTGTCCATAAAATTTTAGGCTGCATTTTCTAATATCACCATGAATGTCTGCAAATATTGTAAGATTTTCTGATTATTTTTGAGTCTGTATTGGTCTCCTATGAGTTTTGGGCCCAAAATTTACCTAATAATTTTGAGTTATTTTTTCTCAATGTTTTCTATATTTTTTTTTCCCTGTTTAATATAAATGTTTCTGATCCATAGAAACATTCTGGTTTAATAACTGTATTCTAATGTCTCAATTCTGTGTGCTTATTTATGATTAATAATAATAGTTTTCGATGTTAGTGATATCGTTATCTAGAATTAAGCTGCAATGTTTTCCGATGTATAGATCACAATACCATTACAGCATTGTCAGTACAGGGAACATATAAACTTGTACTGTCCCCCCCCTTTTTCCTGGCGGTTGTGGTTAGGTTCAAATGCAGCCTGGACCAGGAGAAAATTTTCACAAAATCCATTGAAGTGCGGTATTTGCACACAGCAAAAGCACGTGATCAATTCAACATGGCGAGACGTATCCATCATTAAGTTGTCGGAATTTTTTTCTCCCACCAATAATTTATTGTGACTTTTTGCAACAGAGAGAAACAAATGTCAACAATACATAATTTATTTTTTGAGGTTTTATTGGCAAAACAAATATGCTGCTTCAACAGCAGTTTATTTTATTGATGCTTGTAACTATGCTTCGCAGTCGCACTTGATATCATTGATCTCAGCATAGCCCCATCTTGCTAAGTTCACTTTGCATCTGCCCACTCCTGATCTCAGCCTATTCAAAGACTTCCACATCAACCATCCCTTGTCATAACCAGGAGGCAAAGATTCAGACAGTCTTCCCCAGCCATGTGGAAGGGGAGCCTTAGCTTCCAATAGTTATAACCTGGCTTCCTCAGTTGTATTTGTAAGTTCCTGAGACTTTCTTAGGAAACTTTTCCTGTGTGGTATATGCCCATATAGTGGATGAGATTTTTCATTGTCCACTTTCCTCCTTTCCTTGTTCGCTGCTATTTCTCTTCGAACAGACTGGAGTTGATTTTAAGCAGCCTGTTATGATTCTGCACCTGTTTGGCAAGGGTTGAACTGCACCATACAGGACAGGCATACTCTGCAGCCGAATAACACAGTGCTAAGGCAGAAGTTCAAATTGTTTCAGGTTGGCTGCCCCACTGCAATCCAGCCAGTTTTCTTAAGAGATTGTACCTAGTGGAAACTTTCAGCTGGATATAGAAATACATGGAATGGTTTAATTCTAAATTTCATTACCAGAACTATATAATTTTTTTACTACTTCTCATATAAATGTATATGAAGTATTCAGCATTATCAATTATCGACCTAGTATTTGTGCTTCCCTCTCCTCTCATATACTACCATCCATGCCATTCACCAGACGGCTGTTGTGCACACAGCTGGCTGTGCCTAGTTTCTCACTTCAGCAAGAATAAGTCTAAATGCTGAAATATTGCTCGTTTCTTGTGTTTGTTCTTTTCAATGTTCATCGTCCCCAGCCGCCTTCATCTGTGGTAAGTGTTGGGTGATATTTCCCTATCCTTCCTTAGTTGTATAGAAGTACAGTATAACTCCAATTATCCGAATCAATTGGGACCGGACCCCATTCGGATAATCAGATTTTTTCTGAAAAAGGGTCTATTTTAATTAATTATTGTATGTATGTTAGAAATGCCTTCTTTTCCAAGGATTTTTTTGGTGCTTTTGCACTTCAGGGATGAAAATTTCGCCGTACCACTCGGTAAACAAAGCTGCAGTGATCCGAACTTTGGGTTGGTTTTTATAAAAGAGGGGAAGCTTTTACGCAGTTCATTTCAGTCTTAATTAAAAAAGCGATTCGGATAATCGAAGTTCGGATAATTGGAGTTCTACTGTATTGTGAGATCGTGTTAGTAATATTTGTAGCTGTGTGCGTAGTGTATCCCTCATGCACTGTTGTCATAAACAACATTGGCGCAAGTGTTTACATTGTCTCGTCCATGTGTCGTACAGTAATGGTAGTGGTATTGCGACCTAGAATTAACCAGTAATATTTTTTTACACTAGCAACTAGAAATAAATAGAACAAGTTCCTGTTCCACTAACCGAATACAGTGATCAAATTAAGATTCACTGTTTAATTTAATGGAATTTATATAGTCCATTTCTACCACCCGAAGGTCCATGGAATGGTACCGCGGGCATCAACATGGACATTACAGCTGATTTGCTCAAGCCTTCACATCGGATCAATGTCATTAGAGGCAAGGAACAGGGAGGTTTAACCATGGTCTCCTGAAGGAACCATCCCAGCATGCGAATGGAATAACTGCAAGAAACCATGGAAAACCTGCATCCACCTGACAGTGCGACAATACAGTTTAAATAAATTAATAATCAATGCCAGGTTCGAGCATTACGACTCGCCCACTGGGCTTGCTACGACATCACAGTCTGTATTCCAGCTTATAAAACTACTATAATTCTGTTTTATATACAAGTTGGTAACGGATCAATAAGCCAGAAACTTCACGAAATGTATCAATCTAGAAACGGCTACAGACGACCTAATTGCGGTCCCAATTTGCAGGGGTCCTGTAGATTGGCATGTTAGTAGGCAAATTGGGTCTGCTGCAGAGCCTGACAAACAATTTGCAGATTGTCCCTGAAGACAGGCAGCAAATTGAGACGTCTGTAGTGCAATTGCAACAATTGAGACAATTTCTGCTCAGTCAGCTTGGAGCAGGTTGCGAGTGCATTTCGTGCCACAGTCACGTGCGTCGTTAAAAATGTCTAATGAGAAATAGGTGAGGATGAATATTTTCGAAATTTATAAGAATATACCCCAACTGGATTAAGGAAACAAAGAAACTGCCGCGAGGCACTGAAAATATACTCCAATTGTGGGACAAGCATAAAAAAGACTACACAAACAGCAAAATGAGGAAGGAGTATTTTTTTTTTACTTTTGGCTTTGAGCCTTATCGAAGTCGAGATCATTAGAGGCAGGATGGGAGTGCGAACAAGGAACAGGAAGGAATTCAGCCATGGCCTTTTGAAGGAAGCATCCCACCATTTATCTGGAGTGATTTGGAGAAAACCCAAATCTGGATGACCAGACGGGGATTCAAACCGGCGTCCTCCCGAATGCGAGGCCAGAGCGCTAACCTCTCAACCATCACGTTCAGTGAAGGAGGATGATGTCAAGTTTTTTTTAATTGGACCAGGAAGTAACACTTGCAGTCTTTTTTTTCTTACTTAATGCAGTGTTTTAGACATTTGTAGATAGCCCAACATGTTTGATCTAGGACTTGGAAAGAACTTTAAAAATTCTATGTGTGGAGCACAGCACTTAATGGTAATTAAACATGGACTTTAGGAATTCCAGAAAAAAGAAAAATTGAAGCACTTGAAACATGGTGTTATAGAAGGATGCTGGAAATTAAATGGACAGACAAAGTAAGAAATGAACAAGTTTTGGAATAAATGGGTGAGAAAAGAAGTTTATGGAAGAAGCTTACAGGAAGAAGAGACAGGCTGGTAGATCATATTTTGAGACATGCAGGATTGGTTAATTTGTTAGTGGAGGGAACAGTCGAAGGTAAGAACTGTACAGGAAGACAGAGATTAGCTGTGTCCACACCTGTTCAACTTTCGGTCGTCAAAGGCATGCGTCATGTTGAACGGGGGAGAGGCTCGGAAGGCATGCGTCAGGGGCATGCCCGTGATCCTCATTCCGTTCAACAAACCGGGAGGCACGGCGTATTGCAAGCGTTTCCAGGTGAAGTGGATTCTCGTGCGTCTCCGCTTTCAATATGTCGCTCTCCAACGACGAAACGCTTTCGTTTTTCGAAGATTAACGTTCGTTTTCATTGTTATGGGACGTCAAAAATAAATATTATATTCATTTAAGTGACAGTACTTATAATAAATATTTAGTAGTTTTCCACATCATTTATAATTAATTCATGCTCATTTTAATTAACATTTTGCACTGGTTGATTTTTGTGAAGAGTTTTGACAGTGTAAGATTGTGTGTTTTGCGAAATTATTGTACAAACGTTCGGTGCAGGATGCGTAAAATTCAGAGTGCAGTATACAGTACTTTCACGTAGGAAATATTTAATCTTGTTTAACGAATGGTGGGATGGCTCACGCTTCAACATGTACTTAGTATATCAACAGGCGGATTTAAAGAGCATTAAATGTCGTATTATTCAGTAAACATTTGTTGTAATAAGCAGTCAGATGCATTACGTGAATTTGTGAAAGTATCAACGAATGTTGTGAATAAACAAAAATCATTTTTTTGCATAATGTCTTCTAGTTAAAAGTTTCAGATTATTCTTTGGAAGGGAATGCTTTCTACGTTAGTCGATGTCAGTCAGCTTATATGTTGTAAATAACTTCGCGAGATTTACGCTCGCGAAGTTATTTACATCATAACTACGGCAAAAACCGCAACTTTTTTTATGATGTCAAATGCAGATTTCGGCATAGCGCTGTAACATCAAGAGGCTTACACAATGGACAACTATTTAACTTAATCAACACCTTTTAATCTTAACTTACATATTGCTATGCTATTTTTCTCGGATCAAGAGGAATTTGTTCTAATATATTAGATAAAAGGCGGGTAGGTAATGTGCAGGTTTCTTTCCTACAGAAACTAAATTTATTGAAAGTATGTTACTCAGCTACATTTTCCAGATACATCTCCAGTTGAAAATGTTTGTTATATTATTAGAATTGAAGATGAAACTTCCTTACAAGTAGTTATCTTGCCATGGTATGCTGCCTATCGGTGACATAAAATATTCTACGAATTCATCCCACAATTCGGAAGTTTTCAGAGAGTCTTAGAGAAATTCTCCGAAGTGGGGCGAACCCAGTGTCTTTTGCGGTAGTTCCGCGCCAAGTTCCGGGAATAGTAGTTCCTTTGCTGGCATCTTCAATGTCCAAAGATCCCACTGGACAATAAAACCTTGTACATTCTGGCTTTATACGAAGGAAATTGTGCAGATATACGCAACATAAGAGTATGTCCACAATCGTACTTTTAACTTTTAACTTAATTGGCCTTAGGAAAATTCAGAACACGGAAGCAAGCAGGCCGAAGGCATTTTCAACGGTACGTCTTCGGCAGGTATTGCGTCTCTGAATTTGGTGTCTCGTTTGAATGGCGGGTTTCACCATTGTTAGGAGAGTATAAACATTTTACTTCGATATTCGCGTTAAGTTTTTAAACAGCGCATTGTCATTGAACTGCAGTTCTTGGAGAATTTGCACATTTCGAGTTTTCAAATAATTCTTTACCCACAGTTTCCTCCGCGATTTTTTCCCCCGGGATTTCGCTAATATAAGAATGGCAGCTGTAATGCCCGCCAGACAAATTGCGGCTACACCGGAACATGAGGGCATGCCTCAAGAGGCGTGAATGTGGACACTAAAGGGCATGCCTTCTGATGCGTGCCTCTAGCGCATACCTCAAGATGAACATATTGCAAGAGGAACGGGCAAGAGGAAAAGGCAAGTTGAAAGGGAAGAGGCACAAGTGTGGACATAGCTATTAGAATATATGAAGCAGATAATTGAGGACTTAGAGGCTTGAAAGAAGCATCCCGCATTCACCTGGAGCGATTTGGGGAAACCATGGAAAACCCAAATCTGGATTCCCGGACGGGGATTCGAACCCGCGTCCTCCAAAATGCGAGGCCAGAACGTTAACCGTTCATCCACCACGCTCGGTATGTTGAGCTGAAGAGGTTAGCACAAGATAGGAAGGGATTGAGGAGTGCATCAAACAACTCGAGAGACTGATATTAGTAAAAAAAAAAAAAAATCAAACACATTACTAACAACGAAACAGTGTTCGCGAAGCTAATTAAATGCAAATTAGCAGGTTACACACGGTATTAAACTGAGTGGCAGCCATCGACATAGCTAATGTATTCTTATGCATGCAGTACATGTGCTGATTTCAAAGGAGCCATGTTAGCAGAGGTTGTAGTTAGGTTGAAATGCTGCCTGGACCAGAATGACAACTGATATTCCCCAGATGTCTAGTAGACCGAGCGAAGAAGTTGACTGCCATGCCAAATTCTGACTGGTAGGTCAGAACTGGCTCAATGCATTTTTTGTTGTTAAGTCACTAATGTGCATAAAGTATCTTTGAGTGTGCATTACACTATTGCTATCTATTTACCAGCTTTTGGGTACACCTCATCTTGAAGTATTAAAGACAAAGAAACAATTAACCATATTTTCAACCCCAAAGGAGAAATTTTTCTGATGGCAATGCTTCAAACAGAAACCTCATCTTTCATTGTAGAAAGTAGGGGATTACTGGAGATCGCGATTCCGCCTGGAGTTGACATCATAATACTACAGTGGTCAAACGCAAGACTCCGCTAGAAATTCTTTCTGAAGTATATTTAACGGTTTCCTGCTGGTCCAGGCTGTATTTCAACCTAATTTCTGGTTGAAAATAATGGTCCAGGCTGTATTACAACTGAATTACTGCTTGAAAATAATACGTCTTGCGACTGACTACAACAGTATTACAACGATATTATTTAATGTTGTTGTAGCAGAATCTCCATCTCCAATAGACCCGAAAGTAGATTGCCATGCAATATATTACTATCTCAAGAAATCCAATATGTCATCTGTATACAAAAAATGGGATTACTGGAGATCGCGATTCCGCCAGAAGTTTACATCAAAATACTGCAGTGGTCAAACGCAAGTCTCCACTAGAAATTCTTTCCCAAGTACATTTAACGGTTTCATGCTGGTCCAGGCTGTATTACAACCTAATTTCTGCTTCAAAATAATGGTCCAGGCTGTATTATATCGTAATTAGTGCTTGAAAACAATACGTCTTGCGATTTACTACAGCAGTTTTCCAACGATATTACTGAATATTGTTGTAGCGGAATCACGATCTCCAGTAGACCCCAAAAAATTTGTAAATATTAGTGGTTTTCACTACCTCCACTTTGAATGACCACAAGCAGGCACTCGATTTCAGGCACAAGGGTGTGGGAAGATTTTCTGAGTAATATCTAGATTGGGATACCGCTGCAGCCACTTACCGCCTCGCGTTGTAAACACTTCCCGATGGAGAGAGTATGACGTCACTGTGTTTCCGTGTGTGACGTGCTCAGCCATCGATTGATTTGAGAATACACTTAGGCCATAGAACGTAACCAATAGTAATAATAATAATACAATTTACGGATTGAAAAAGTTAAAGAGAATTATTACTTGCACAGTTAACAATATTATTAAAATATTGTACAACATTCCAAACTGATAATTGATATGGTTCATTAGCGTTAACGTCATTAGTCACAATTTCATTGATTTGTATTTGATTCCGTTCTTCTATATTTCCTCGCGTGGCTCAAATTGCTATTAAAATTGATAATATGAAATAAAATATTTATAAAACAAGATTTCGTAAATAACCGGTTACGTTTAGGTTGAAAAGTAGTCTGGACCACACTAACAGTGATAGACACGATTTGGAAATTTCCTATCAGCAGTATCGTGTGTGACAGTTACCTTTAACTATGGTCCAGGCTGCATTATGACGTAAAGGACAGTAACAGCGATAGATACGACATTAGGTATCCGAAATAAGGTGTTCGATAGTTACGTTTCAGTGTGGTACAGGCTGCATTAAAACCTCATCACTAATTAATTTATTCCTGTTCTACTGGTGCAAAATCAACTATTTTTCAATATGAGACGTATTAGTGAATCACTACTTTCCGTGGAAGGCCCCATTAGTGACATTTGAAGCTGCGAGCGGAACGTATACGTCACATTCAGCAAGGTAGTGACGTCATACTCTCTCCATCCGGAAGTGGTGTTTACATCGCGAGGCGGTAAGTGGTTGCAGCGGTATCGCGATCTAGATATTACCCGATTTTCTTTTATAGGTAAGGGTGTCAGGGATTGGAATGAGTTACCAAGGGGAATGATGAATAACCTACCGAAAACGTTAAAAGAATTTAAAGTTAAAATTTGTAGAGGGCAAATGTAGGTGAGTGAAGGATAGCGGGAAGTTGGGTGTGTAGGGAAATTGCCACCGGAGCCTGTGCTTCATTGCAATTAAATTAAATTAAATGTAAAAAGCAGTAAGATGCTTCATACTGCAACTTTTCTGAAAAACATGTACACCCAATTTCAGTTTTTTTGGTTATAAATTCATGCCTTGTCAACAGCGAGGTCATAAGAAATGGGAAAGGAATGGGGTGGGGGTCAAGGAACGTGAAGGAATTCGGCAATGGCATTTTGAAGGAACCATCAAGACATTCACCTAAGGTGATTTTGGGAAACCATGGAAACGCAAAAGATGGATGGCGGGAATTCGAAACCACATCCTCTTGAATGCGAGATCACAGCGTTATCGCTCAGCCACAATACTAGGTCCAGATTTCAGACTACTTTGGCATTTATTACATGTTCCAGCTTATTGATCCAAATTAATAGGCTTATAAAATTACAGATTCACTACGAGCCGAATAAAAATTATATTAAAAAAAAAAAAAAAACAGTTAACAATTTACGCGAACAGAGGTTAGGTTGGAATAGATCAACATCCAGAAACACGATTACAATAATAAATGGGTAATTAATAAAGCTTTGATTTTATATGATGTTTACTGACAAACAAAGATCTTCATATTAGCGGTATGATGATCTTGAATACCACTCAGACATTCATTGTAAAATTGCAAATAAGTTTCTCACCTGTTCCTTGACAGAAGCACGTAGAGGTGCCAACAATTCCTCATTTTTGGAATCTCCCATACTATCAATAGGATAAAATACTTTTAGTTTCCTATTTTTCTTATTGCTCCCCCAAATAAATTCTTTACCCTTCTGTAACTGACAACTGTACGAAAAATACCAACTGCTGTTGTATATGTGGCTCAAATGACTATTTCTATTTGCTAAATGAACGCTAACCCTCAGAAATAAACTATAAGCGTGTCTCATTAGATTTTCTGCAACAGGAACAGACAATACTACAAGCACTTTAGCCACATGTCATTCAACTGGCAGACGCATATTTCAAAGATGCTAGCTAGTCAGAGATTAAGTACAAATAGTAGCACATAATATTCCAGAGATAATATTCCATAACGAAACGTCACGGACTCCCGGTTTTTGTGGACATTGAGATAAAATGTTAGAATAATCATCTACGTAAAAAAAATAAAAAAATAAAAAAAATAATGCAAATTGATAAAGTTAATTTTTAATTTAATTGCGATGTAATGGTGGCAATTCTCTACACACCAATTTTTCACCCCTTTCCTGTACCCACCTACATTTCCCCTGTACAAATTTCAGCTTTAAATTGTTTCGCCATTTTTGGTAAATTATTAATCAATTGTCTTTGTAACTTATTCCAATCCCTGACCACCTTACTTACGAAGGAAAATCTTCCTACACCCTTGTGCCTGAAATCGAGTGCCAGCTTTTGGTCATGGTTATCGTTCCCTTCCATGCATTACTTTTAATTCTTGCACCAATATGTTTCCACACCTCATCAGTCATCATCAATACACGCCTTGTACACTCCCATGACCCTCCTCACCCTCCTCCTGTCTTCCAATGAATCCCATACCAGCTCTTTTATCATATCAGTTACTGATTGTGTTCTGCGCTAATTTCAAGAGACAAATCTTGTAACACTTCTTTGAACCCGTTCCAACCCTTGTATTTGATACGCAAAATGAGGGTCCCATACTACACCGTCCTATTTAAGCAATGGTCTGACCAACGTTTTGTAACCCAATTCCCTTACTTCTCTGGTGCATCCCCTCATCACTCTCTCCAACAAGTGCAGAATTTAAAGCTGAAATTTGTAGAGGGCAAATGTAGGTGGGTGCAGGATAGGGGGAAGATGGGCGTGTAGGGAAATTGCCACCGGAGCCTGTGTTCCATTGCAATTTAAATTAAATTTTGAAACCGTTTCCTACTACGTGTCCAATGCAGGGCCGCATTTAAGGATAGGCTATATAGGCTGTAGGGGTCCACACCACAACCCTGGGTCTCCCGCCTAGGCCTATAGTAAAGCTTCAATAAAAAGGTCACTCATAAATATTTTGGGCCGAATTTCGAATTTAAGCATCCGTAGCCCATAACCGAAGGCAGCCAGGGCCCTGTCGGGGGAGGGGGGGGGGCACAGGGCCTAAATGTGGCCTTGGTCCAATGTGTGCTGTCCAGATGAGCTTGTTATCAATTGTTATGCCAAGAAATTTATAACACAAGCTATTCTTTCTCCTTGCAGTTTTGGTAATTTAATTACTTTAAAAAACAATGATGACTTCACGTAAACTAAAGTGCTGAAAGATAATGTTGGCATAATTGTCGTTCATTAATCAAATAACTATTTCTGTTTTTAGCAACAGTTGCTAGGTTGTTGCATAATAGGTACTGCATAATAGGACAACTTCGAGAGAGGGTTGTAAGCGGGTAATTTTTTTTTTTTTTAATGGCATTTCGCCTGATTGACGTCGAGGTCATTACTGGCGAGAAAGAACTGGGGACAAATAATGGGAGGCATGTTTTAAGGAAATGTCCTGGCATTCACCTGGAGTTATTTGGGGAAACCATGGAAAACCCAAATCTGGATACCCGGACGGGGATTCGAACCCGCGTCCTCCCGAATGCGAGGCCAGAGCGTTACAGTTCACCCACCACACTCGGTAGGTAAAAGCGATCTGACAGAATATCTACTTGGATAGGTCAGCACGACATGAAGAAGAATGTCAATAAGAGTTAGCTTATTCTGTTTACTGTAGGCTTACCAGACGTCCCCGTTTGCCGGGGACAGTCCCCGTATTTAGCTCTCTGTCACCGGACAGATTTCGTCCCCGTAATGTCCCCGGATTTTTACTGTTGCCCTCAGAATTTTTTTTTTTTAATCAAGCTACAATTCTTTAAAAGCCCTGATTTGCTAATGCATTCATTTAAAGCAAGAGATATGAAGCACACTTCTTTCCTTGTGCGTGCCTAGGAATAAAAGAAAATTACAATGATACTACATCTTGGACACAACAGCTTTGGAAAATCATGTCTCCTTGCTGTGTGCAACATGGCTGTCTGTGATCCTCATTTAAAATGCACAATATAAACTATATGTGGCTTTTAAGTTAACCTAGGCTTTAATCATAAACTTATAAAAGTGCAACCCATCATTAGGAAAAATGCCAAAAGCGTCCCCGGATTTTGGTGAAAAAGTTCTGAAGTGTCTCAGATTCGGAGAAAATATTCTGGTAACCCTAGTTTACTGACAAGTAAATACAAACTTTTTACGACCGGAGAGGTATTGGCGAGGGTGTACGTTGGAGATCGTAGACTCACTCTAGTGACCACAGCCTACGAGTCACCACCAAAGGAGAGAAAGCATGTGGGCAAGGGTTGCAGGAGTAACTCCAGTTGGTACTCGTCTAATCTGCCATAAGGTAAAGGTTATGATTGGTGAAAGTAATATTTTCCGGATACGAGTCTGACACTAACTGAGCAGCAAGGTGCTTGTTCTCCACAGAATGCAGCTGTCACCTTAAAGTGGATTAATCTGGAATCGGTGAGGTCAATTACGAGGTGGCGAAAGGCCACGAAGCAGTCAATTCACTCTCATTAGATCAGGAGCAGTCCAGTAGTTAACATGTGCTAAATTGTAGCAAACCGACTCTAATAGTCTTAGCCTAACCTCATCCTTTCAGTTAAGATCAGACCGCCATGCCTTTAATCATTAACAGTCAGTTATTTATCTTTTATACCTCAGGTCGAGACTAACCCTTCAAGATACCCTAACGTCTGTAAAATGTACAGCAAGTCTTGTGATAATAGTCGTTCATCTTGAACAGACTCTCTCTCTAGGCATTTAATAAGCGCTAGTCTTCCTATTCTCGTCGCTGGACGTAAACCAGCTGGTGTGAAGCATGAAGTTATATAACCTTTAATTAGCAGCTTTAAGGCGCGGACCAAGAGCGGAAGCCAAAAAGATTCACAAGTGGATTTTAGACGCTTAGAAATATCCAGAAAGTTGGTCGAATTCCAATCAACGTCCTCCCCCATCACAGACCCAATCAGACCCGCCACTCGCCACCGATACATCTGTTTTCGGCATAATTAAACCACTTAATTCCAATTAGGTTATTTTAGAACCATTTAAGTAAGTTTGCACATCAGTGGCGTGACATATTATTTTGCATTTGTTTTACCATTCATTTGCTTCTCAGTACTTGTAATCAGTAACATTGTCTGTCATTTTAAACTGTTTCGAGCGTGTTTTGATTAATATTTGGCTTCAGTAGACAGCTGTGCGAAATTCTGACAAACGATAGATTGTTACATTCACCGAATACTCATTGTCGTAGTGTTAGCGCAATATTATTCAGTCGAAAGGGAAGAGGAAACAATAAGTCTTCATCATACAGTTAACAAGCAATTTAATCAACACCAGTACTTCTGTAGCAAGCAATCACATGTATATTTGAAGGAATGAACTAACAGTTTTCATACTGTCTGGCAAAGATATCTACTTTTCGGTGGTATCTATAGATCATGACCATGGATTCCATACAGTATATTTCTGGAATAGTAAAAAGAAAATATGGAAGGTGTTGGAAAAATGAATGATGAAGATGAGGCAATTGGGTAAAAACTAAATTAATACTCAGAATCAGAAGTGAGTGTAGAATGGTCATTATTGGCGAGAATTTATATTTTAAAGGTGCAAAATGGGTACAAAATTTACAAATAGAAAATATACATCTGAGGTGAACCACAACCATGGAGGAAGGAATAATATGGAGACGACGCAAGAGACCTTTACCACGCATGGGAGTGAAGCAGGCCGGCGGAGGAGTGGGGGGGCATGGCCGGAGTGGTGGGGGCTTGACCGCTTCCCAACAAACACGGGGAATATGTACAAACACCTCAAGGGGACTCTAGGATAAACGTGACGCCACAATCTGGTTATGGATTATTATGTAACTCGATGAGACAAATAAAAAATGAAGAATAAAATTTTTTGATATCCTGCTTAGTTTTCGAGATATTCTGTCTCAAATGTGAAATGGTTTTGGTTGAAATTCAGAAGAAAAAATTATTCAAAGTCAAATTTTATGATGAATTTTTATTTAAAAAGACGAGACAAATAAAAAATAAAGAGTAAAATTTTTCGATATTTCACCTAGTTCTCGAGATATACTGTCTCAAAAGTGAGGTGTCTTGAGTTGAAATGCAGAAGAAACATTTCGCAAAAGTCAAATTTAATGATGGATTCTTATGTAACACGACGAAAAAACTCGATAATAAGGAATAAATGTTTTCGATATCTTGCTTAGTTTGGGGGATATACAACATCCAAATTGAGGGGTTTAGGTTTGGATGCAGGCTGGACCAAAAATTAATTCTGTCAAAGCCACAATGATTACATGGTTGACATGCAGAATGGATATTTCAGTTTTATTACTACCACTTGTGGTTAGTCTGAAATGTGTTCTAGACCAGAAAAAAAGTAAGAGGACCCACTCTAGGGATGAGCAACCCAGACATTTTGTAGGCTAGTACCAGAAATAAAATGTTTATTCAGTCACCTTAATGAACATTCTCTTGATCAAGATGTGTTGTCTAATTTCACAGCCCTACTTATTAGGACAATTGTAAAAAAATTATCTCTCAGTTAGATTTAGATACGGGGGGGGGGGGGAGAATGTTGTACAAAAAAAAGAGACTAAATTAGAAACACATTCCCCAAATTGATTTTGTTCAAAGGCCAATAACTTCTTTATTTATGAAGCCCATTTTTATTTCTGCATGAACCTGTTTCGACATAAATAGATGAGAAAGATTTCAAAATCGGTAAAAATAGGTATAGACGTATTTACAAACAGAAACAAGTCTTATATGAAGCTTTAAAAATAACCTAAGTCAATGGCCTGAAATAGCTATTTAAAAAATTAATAAAACTCACAGCTTCTCACATAACAGTTGATTTCATCATCCATTGTCAGTATAATCAGCAACGTGACGAAAGAAATCGTAATAGTAAATTCACTGAATCGCGAAGTAAAACACGCCCCTTTAAATCTCATTTTAAATACTCGTTAAAAAATAATGCTAGTCTATTATGTTCAAAATAGCAAGTTTGCTGATTTTGTACACTACACCAAGAAAAATTTGAGAACAAAGTCATCCCATTGAGAGCTATGACTAAATATTTATAGACGTGCTGCAAAATTTGCGGTGTCTACCACTCACTTCAACAACGATAATTACAATTCAACTTACTTATGAAATGATATTCCAGGTTCTTTCCTGTCTGGCCTATTTGTGCAACCGTGCGCAACACAAGCTGGCATTTTTAAACACTTATACACAATACTAAATGAAATAATCACTGCATCTACCACAATGTGAACACCTTAATTGTTGGGAAGCGCCATATGGTCGCTGCCGGTGCTGCCACCATGCGGGAGAGTTTAGTGCTTGCTTCACCGATTTAACGTCACTTCTCCTCCATATAATTCCTTCCTCCATGACCACAACAAGGCTCGCCATTGTATATCGATACAAGCAGTCGGAGTCTCGGAGACAATCGATTCCTTCCGTTGTAAACAAGTAGGTCATTTCGGAGATAGATGCCAAGATCCGTTTGTTGGGCGTTCGACGATTTTTTGAACGCACAGTTTTTATCCTATTGTGCTGCAATTTTGCATATGTATAGTTTAAAACAAACATAAAAATATTGTTTATGTTTGATTTACCAAAACCGAAACCCTCGTCTCCTTTCCCCACTCATCTTAATTTCTGTCAAAGTTGTTCATACAAACTCACAGTTTCAATACGATTTTGATAGTACTTAGCACGCGTATACTTCAAAACAAGGCAGTCTGGTAGCTCAGCGGCTAAGGGAGCGTGCACAAACCACGTGGCTCGGTCCAGGGGGGGGGGGGGGTGTTGGTTGGGAGGCTACGCTGGGCTACGTTGGGGAGGGGGGGGCTCCGAGCCAGGCCACGTAGCTTTCCTTTCATAACATTTTTCACAGTTAAAATGAGGAACAGAACACACAACAGCATATGAATACTTATTTTCCTTAGTTAATTATCTCCGTATGTAATTTACAATAGTCTGACAAGAGAAAACGGTACAAAATGTCTTTTGGAAAAAAAGCTACGTGCTACGTGGGGGGGGAGGGAGGGGTAGAGGCAAAAAAAAGCCACGTAGGGCTACGTGGGGGGAGGGGGGTATCACAGAAGGTCAAAATGGAGCTACGTGGTTTATGCACGCTCCCTAAGGGGACATCCATAAATTACGTGAGGTGAAATGGGGGAGGGGGGGGGTCCGGCGAAATCTCACCAGGGGGGAGGGGGGGATCTAAGGAAATCTCACGTGAGATTTTGCGAAAAATTGGGGACAGTAGAGCCAAAAAAAAAGGTCTACAATTTGCGCCAAAGTCGATTTTTGGAGGGTATTTCGTCAAAAAAAAAAAAAAAAGGTCTACAAAAGTTTCCAGGACGATTTGTAGGGGGGTTTCTCACGGACCAGATCTCACCAGAGGGGGGGGGGGGTCTGGCCAGATCTCACGAAATCTCACCAGGGGGGAGGGGGGGATCCAGAAATCCGGAAAAACACCTCACGTAATTTGTGGATGCCCCCTAAGGCGCTGACATCCGAAACTCTCTCTCTCCGGTTGAGGGTTCACATTCAGTGATGAGCAGGTTTTTTTTTTTTTTTCTCATGGCTTTACACCCAGCTCCGGCGTTAGGGGGGAGGTAAGCGGGTCAAATGTACCCTGGCCCCGGCGGCTGAGGGGGGCCCGAACACCGGCTGTAGGGGCCCACAGGCCAGAAGCAGCCAAGAATCCGCCCACTGTCGACCCGACAGTTTGTAGAGCTAAAAAAAAGGTATCCCATTTTATCCCGGGCCCGAAATTCCTAGCGCCGGCCCTGTTTACATCTCGTCGACGTCATTAGAGGCGGGATGGGACTGGGGACTAGGACGGGAAGGAATTCGGCCATGGACTTTTTAAAGGAAGCATCCCGGCATTCGCCTGGAGTGATTTGGGGAAATCATGCATAACCCAAATCTGGATGCCCGGACGGGTATTCGAACCCGCGTCCTCCAGAATGCGAGGCCAGAACGTTTACCGTTCGCCCACCATGCTCGGTAAAGGAGATCTTAAGACTGAAGTAATGATTACCAGTAAAAAAAAGTACGTGAAATAAACATTAAGGGCAAGGGAACGAAGCTGACCCATGCAGACAGAATTAAAAAGTGACTGCGAACCAGAGTGAAAGCTACAGTGGCAGATCAAGGAATTTTCCGAACTGGGGCAGAAACTGTTATATTTCCACCCCTTCGAACATTATTTTGCCGCCGCGACATAAATTGCCACCCTTCAAACGTGATTTTTCCGCCCGATGTCTCCTCCGAAAAGCTGTTGCCGAAGTGTTGAATGGGTGCCTAAAAACCTAAAAGTAAAAGTGTATGCAACAAATGGCGGATCCAGGATTCTGATTTGGGGGAGGGGGCCATTGAGTCGGGTAACGGTGGGTTTTATAGTAATACCGCCCTTAATAGATCGGTAGAGCATTTTTTTTTTAAGAGTCTCCAAAACTAAAAAATTACCATTTCGGGGGTGGACCTAAATACTTTTCTTGGGGGGGCGGCAGTGGGCTTGAGCCTCCTAGGCCCCCCTATGGTAAGTTTGGTTAGCCTTTATGTGTCAGAAACATGGGCTTTACGTAAAACAGAGGAAACCCTCCTATAGAGTACAGAAATGAGGATGGTAAAGTGGATATATGCAATTTCTCTGAGACAGAATTTAAAGTAAAGAGAGAAGAAAAATAGCTGGAGTGGGTAGCCTGACAAAGAGAAGATTAAGGCGGTACGCAGGGCCACATTCAGGCTATGTGGGCCCCTAGGGCGATACATGCGATGAGGGCTCCTGTCAGCAATTTATAGGCAAACCTTTTACTTTTAGCTCTGCTATTGACCAAGAGCCTGTCCAACCTGTCATCAGTGACCTCCCTCTCCCTCTGGCTGTGGTGCAGGCCCCCCTAAAATGTGTGGGGCCCCCTTTGTGGTGCAGGCCCCTAGCCTTCAACCTAGGTAGCCTATGGTTAAATGCAGCCCTGGTGATAAGGTCATGTTATGTGAATAAGTGAGGAAAAGTGTGGGCGATGTCACTGGAAAGAAGGAGATCCAGAGGGAGAGCAGGGATAAGGTGGAAGGTTCTAATTAAGAAGGGCCTTGTGAGCTTAGGGCTGAAAGAAGACGCCGCTGTAGACCGGAAATGGTGAAGAAAACCCAACAAGGCCAGATTTCTAATGTTGGGAAAAGAGGAAGATACTTATTAATTAGTACTTGCTATTTACATTGGAGTTATCAAGGACGGCAGCTGCAACTCTCAGTCTTTTCGCCCAAAGGATGATCTGGTTAGAGCCATTGGTCTAAATCAGGGGTGGCCAACCCAAATGATCTTGTGGACCACTTTGGAAATGCATTATAACTCGGTGGGCCGCATATAAAATTATATATCCCCATATTAGATCTAGACCCACTATACACATTTTTTTGGAGTTAACATAATTTAATTATTCTGCGAACTCGTAACTATAAACTCATAAATTAAACAGGCAATATATGTCATATATTTGTAAGATAATTATTTTAAAATCAAAGTTAATTTTTTCTCATAATTCGAGTCACAAATAATGTATTTTTTTTAATATGTTGGTTTTCACTACTTTGGCCATTATAAAATAAATATATTTTGCAAAAGTGTGATGAATCTTGCGGGCTACCAAAATGTTCAAGGCGGGCCACATGTGACCCACTGGTTGGCCACCCCTGGTCTAAATGTAGCCAGCTAGATGTAAAAAGTGTCTCTCTTACGGAAAATCGATTGTTTGCCACAGCTATCTTGTTTTGTAGCCGTCACGGTGTTATGTTGACAGAAATAACAGTGATAGATGATGCGGCATGGGTGCCAACTTAGGGGTTTTCCCCTAAATTTAGGGGGTATACACGCGTGATGGGATTTTTTTGGGGGCTTTAAAATTTTAGGGGGATTATATATTAGATACTTTATGATTTCTTGTACTTATTTGTTGAATATTTAATTAGCGACATCAAATTCTCGTACAGATCCTCATTACTAAGAATTCGCACTTCTCTATGACTAAATATATTTTTCTGATCACAGAATAGAATATTTGTTACCGATACATATTTGCTTTGAAAAAAAAAAAAAAAAAAGAATATAGATTCAGCGTTTAATGTTTACCAGAGGCATAATTGTTTCGGTTCCCTATGGAAAGACTTTGGTTGTTGCGGCAACAACCAACGTGCAACAATGTTTCCGTTATTGTTTAGTTATTTCTGGTCGAATTAACTGTGCTGTTGTGTGTATCCTGTAGTGTGTCGACAAACAGTTTGTTAATCATGTCTAAGAAATTAAAGAAATACAGTCAAAAGTATCTAAAGACGGAAACAGATCCAGATTTAAAAGGTAAAGCAGTTTCGTTACGTTTTTATAATTTGTTTTCATTATGAATCAGGTGACATTATACAATATTATATTTACTATTTGTCGTCTTTTTCCACATGATGATCGGCGCCATTGAATTACAACTGTATGTTTCTAGGTCAGGTTTGTTAAAAATCGGGATGGAAGAAGGGAAAAAAAATCTGGGATCAGGGTTGCAGATCCGGACAGTAAAAAAAATCGTTTTTTATATACATACATTGCATTTATTTAGATAAATTCGGCAGGACAGGGGTATCAAATGATAGGAACTTACGAAGCTTTGTACTAAACATAATGATCTCAAAAACTCTGTACAATCAGAACAAAACGAAATGGTGTTAGAAATGTTGAATAATTTATAAATAAAAAATATTACTAATCAAAATATAGTATTTATTTTTTAGGGATTTTTCCACTTAATTTTGGTGATTTTAGGGGTTTTGACATAAGTTTTAGGGGTATAAATTTTTTTGAGTTGGTAACCCTGTGATGCTGTGTTATATGAACTAACCAATTCGAGGAAGACAACTCGTGGTAAGGTAGAGTGTAGTCTGACACTGAACAGCCTTGCCCAGCTTTGTTTTACATACCTGCACTGGCATCCACTTCTCTCTACATTAGTTCAAATAAGAGTAATAGAGATAATGTTTTTTTTAATTGATTCCATTCTTTTAACAACGAATAAGCATGTAAAACAAGCAAACACTCTGAAAGCGACACAGACAGACAATTGAGTTATGGGCATCCAGTGCTTAGAGTGATATTAACAAATCAAAAATGAAGATAATGATTTTTTTTTGTTTCTGCTTGTAGTATTATATCCGGTTGAGTTTAGGGTCATCGAGGAAGGAAGTGGGATAATGAACAGGAAGGAATACAGCTATGACCTTTTGAAGAAACCATCTCAGCATTTGCCTGGAGACACTGGGAGACCATGGAAAATCAAAATATGGATGGCTGGATAGAGAGATTTGAACTCGCGCCATGCCAGAGTGTTATCACTCACCCACCACGCTCAGTAAGGACACATCTTGGAGCCAATAGCACACAATCCAGTATTTCAAGGCTGCTATTGATCAATCACTATGTATGATTTGTAATATGACCCTTTCAATGCATGAGTCTTCAAAATTGAAACGCTATTTCTAATTGAAACACTCCAAACTTGACAGATTTTGATTCATCATTAATAGAGCTGATTAAGATCTAACCTTATGGAAGTTCAATAACAGTTTTCCAGGTCGGTGGATTGGCCGTGAAGGGCCAATCACAAGACCACCTCGCTCCCCAGACTAGACACCACTGGATTTATTTCTCTGGGGTTTCATTAAAGATCGTGTGTATGTTCCTCCTCTACCAAACAATTTGGCCGACCTGACAAATCAAATCTACGCTGCCGTTGCACAAGTTACGCCCGATTTGCTGCATCGAGTTTGGGAAGAAATTGATTACCTGTGGGATGTTTGGCACATGACAAATGGTAGTCACATCAAATCAAAATGAGATACTTGATACTTTTATGTGGAATTTGAGGTTGTTTGCTCCAAAATGACTCCTACCGATTCTGTAAGCTATCTCAATAAATTTATATATAATTTCAAAGCTGTCAAGTTCTTTTGGACTCGCCCTGTATAACAGGATTGCAGAATGAGTATAATGTGAACCTATTAGCAGATGAGATTTCAGCTGCTATCAAGGAACATTTGCTAGGCCTAGTCGTAAATCTGAAGGAATAAATTCCTCCAATCAACAGTGACAACGAATGGCTAAAGGATCAGTTTCCATTTAACTTGGTGTAAAATTGCTGGATTCAGAATATGAGTCAATAACTGGATTGCTGTGACACATCACTCAAAGAGAAACCACTAATTTTGGCTGCCATGTAATAAGCGGGATCCAGCTTCAAAAGAGAATCTGTTAAATTTCTAAGGTCTTTTGTTATTTGCTATAAGTGGTGGGAAACCAAATGATCAATATTGTTTTACCTAAAAAATTGGAGGCTTAACTGTACCTAAGAACTGAATTATGATTGTTTCCTATAAACACACAGTTTTTTCAATGATATTGTCACAGATGTACCACCAGATTGTGTTCAGGGCCAGGTAAGGACTTTCGGGCCCCTGTGAAGTTTGATTTCGGGGCCCCCTACTTCATTTCTAGATTTACTTTTGCCTACACTTTCGATAATAGAGATGCACTGAGTCTATTCAGTATTAGCTGGACGGGACCAACTGAGCAGAGTCTTTGGTGTTTTATCAATGCATCTGATATGGATCTCCCAACTACTGTCACTTTCATGTCTAGCTAAGCCCTGCTGCCCATTGTGTCAAATGAAGTTATTTTTTATTCAATTTTATAGCTATTATTATATTTATATACACTTTTTGTATACAACATTTCTTTTCTTGCCTTTCTTTGCTAGTACATATAGGGCTGGAGACACGTGAGCAGGCATACACATTTTAATTCAATAACTTTTTATATGAAACGTCAAAAGATGAATGAGTTTATCCGAACAAAATTACATAAATTTCTGAAACAGGTTCAGAGCAATACACGCCTTTTAGTATATAGGCCTATTGTAATTACATCAGATACGACTTTCTCAAAACTGAATCTGATGAAGGACTTCTCGTGGGACTCCACGCTTCTGAAACGTCTATTGTGAACGCAGCTTATTAATATTCTAAATTTATATATTATTTATTTTAGCAGGAAAATTGTTCGTTAAGTAAGGACACACTTTTATGGGGATCATGGCGGGGCCCCCTCAAGCATGGGGGCCCCCGCGACTGAGGTTCTTGTGGTAGCCTTAAGGGGACCACACCCTGCCTACCTAACCCATGTTAATTTAGGCAAGTATTTGACCTATTTCTGAAAAAAAACTATTTGATGCAGGACCTTAATATTTTTACTGTATTTTACATGATGCTAATAGATTCAACTGTACTATAATCTACTTTATACAAGTGATAGTTTTTAAGAAATACTTTTTAAAATTTATTAACAAAAATATTAAGTTTATTTTTTTGTGTAGCTCCTAATGGGCGAATATTAATGAATGTAGCACCAGAGGTGGCTTTTTATGTTATGCAGAGTCTCTGAAAATTTCATTAATTTATCTATGATTGTTTCTGATATAATGGGGCATATGTACTGAAAATTTTAGTTTGCGGGAAATTGGCTTTAAAGGAAACAACTGCTCGCAAACACACTCAAACAAAAGTAACAGCTTGTTTCAAGGAATGTTGTTTAAAAATAGCAGAAACAAGAGAATACTGACCGTTGCCCTCCAAAGATAGCCGGCACACTCAGGAGTCGGAAAAAAAAAATCTCTACTGTGCAATATAGGGGTTACAACGGTCTTAAAATATATGCAGAAAAGTGGGCATGGCACCGAAATGCACGTGGCAGGAAAATGCTATTTAAATGCCCGAAATTTTTTTTCTGCGAAATCCTTTTCGGGATACTTAAAAAATACTTTTATCTATCGAAATTCGATGAAAGACGAAAAATCGATTTTTTATTGACTTGAACCACGGTGTGGTCCCTTTAAACCGGCCCTGATTGTGTTGTAAGAATACGATGTTTCATGGCCAACTACGTCGTTGTCTTCAGGTGTAAACCTATCTATACTGGTAAGCTATTGAGTATGCTTCAGTGTCACCCCTCTTTCCTAACACCATCACGCCAGCAGCCTCTACTCCACACACGGTCCTATCCGAGATTCATACCCAGGGACAATGATCCCCGAGCACGGGCGTTGCACACAGCCATCCCCAATTCTTCACCTTTGTGTACACAGCACCAGACACTCGGCAAGAGTAATGAACACACACACAGCACAATGGCTCAATTAGAGTAGGGGTTTCCATCTCACCTGTGAAACTGGTCCAGTGCACCTCATACTGGAGGATCACACCAAATGGCATCAATTGGTGATCACAAAATATAACTAAAAACTCGTGTGTGAAGTTTTCCAACATTGTCACTTATTTTTTGTCATACTGTTACTAAAAATTTCATCTACAATTTTCATCCATCTACAGTATTTATCTCGTTATATATAACACAAGGGGTGATCAAATGAAAAGGTACGAAACGACGTAACAGTTAAATATTTGCATATTCCGCCATGGGAGAATGTAGAGAGACATCTCGGGATGCGATTGGAGTCTCTGACTGGGATCGGAGCATGCGCGGGCGCCCGCATGCGCAGTAGAGAGCAGAGGCTCTTATGAAAAGCGGCGTCCAAATGATGCGGCAGTCCGTATGAGGACAGGATGGCGTACAGGTGGGGGATGAGTACTGTGAGACACTCCGACGCCTACGCAGGTCCATCGAGAAGAAAAGACCTGAGGCTCTTATGATGCGGCAGTCCGTATGAGGACAGGATGGCGTACAGGTGGGGGATGTGTACTGTGAGACACTCCGACGCCTACGCAGGTCCATCGAGAACAAAAGACCTGAGGGCGTGGTCCACACGTCTCCAGAGTCACACACGTGGAACTGGCCAGGTTCAAGTAGGAGACGTTGGACCATCCGCCCTACAGGCCCGACATCTCGCCCTGCAATTTCCACGTGTTTGGTCCACTGAAGAAACACCTGAAAGGGAAGCGCTTCAACTCGGACGACGTACTCGAGGACGCTGTGAAGGACTGGGTCTCGTCACGGCCACAGGAATTCTGGGAACAAGGAATCCTGAGCTTGTTCATCAGTGGGATCGTTGTTCTCAGGCCTATGGTTTATATTTTGAATAAAGTCTACATTTGTACACACCGTGTCGTTTTGTACCTTTTCATTTGATTACCCCTTGTATAATAGAATATATATAATCATTCTATGAGTGGTTGCGTCGAACACAGCACTTGTGCAAGCTCAGCCACTTCTATTAATTTGAGAAAGGGTTTTAACATGAAATATTGATATTTGTGTGTATGTGTGTTGTTTTGTGTTGCAGCTACCCTCCTCCCTTCAACTTTGGTGAGTGTTGGGTGTACTTTATCTGTCCTGTCCAAATAAAGGATAGGGAAAATGACTCGTCACTCACCAAAGTTGAAGGCTCTGATGCATGAAACACATATGAGACAAACAATGAAGGAAAGAGAAATTAACCCACCACATACCACAGTGGACGGCTGCGATGGGAGGGAACACTTAGGCGGACAAACAATACACAATATTTCGGCATCTGCCTTCTTCGGTGGTAGAAGTATGTGTGTACACAATGAACTGGGCAGTGGGGGAATAGTGGGGGAACGGGTAAGGAGTAGGCTATTGATAAATCGGAAATTGTTGAGATAATAAAACGCAGGCAATGGTAAAATGAACATATGTAGCTAGGGTACGGTACTGATGCCAAAAGTTATATCTAGTAAAGAAAAAAAAAGTGATGGATTAAGTGGTGGATTTTAATGGTGGTTAAGGCCAGGTGGTTGTCTGGTATCCAGGATATTCTGGTACGCTAGTTCCTATCTCATTTTTACTGTGAGAGCAGTCAGAGTTTTCCCTGACAGCACCACTGCAGGATAACTCCGGAGATGGGAACTAACGTACCAGAATATCCTGGATACCAGACACCCCTACCTGGCCTCAACCACCGATAAAATGCAACCACTTTACACATCACTTCTTTTTTTTCTTTACTAGATATAACTTTTCGCGTCTGTACCGTACCCTTGCTACATATGTTCATATTTTACGATCGCCTGCAATATATTATCTCAGACATTGCCGAAATCAATATATCGTTAGCCTTCCCCCTAGCCCATTCCCCCACTACCCAGTTAGTCATTGGGTGACATTCGTTTTGTGCACACGTACGGAGCCTAATGGCCCGTTTATCTACCACTGAAGAACGCAGATGCAGAAATATTGTGTAGTTGTTTGTCAGCAAAGTGTTCCCTCTCTTCACAGACGTCCAGTTAGGATGTGATGGGATAATTTCTCTCTCCTTCATTATTTACATCGCCTAGAAGCCGCTCCATTTTCCTTAGTTTCATCATATAAGACATATATATAATATTTTGGTTTTACACCAAGGGACCAAGTCATGCGGTTCAGGAGGCATAGACATGCCAAAGTTTACCACATTACTTCCCATCCTTTGTTAGCTGAAAGCTGTTTCCTTTTTCCTTAATATCATTACTACATACACTTCTGGCAGTCACAAAGTCAATAACAGCTAAAGGAAGTGCAGTAAATAAATTTTTAGGTATATATTTTATTATGTGTGTGAAGAATTAGTATTCAATATTTCACTGTTTACGAGGTGTGATCAAAAAGTACCATTTTTAAACTGCGTGCCCTCTACCTTGTCTACCGAGGGGCTTTGTAACATCGCCATTAACACACCTGTAATTCTTGGGTTGCTACATCACTTAGTTTGAGTTTGGTGTGCGAGTGAGCAAGATGTACTTTAGTGAATTTTGTGATTTTTATTATTTATTTATTTTATTTTTTTCAAACAGCAAAAAGGTGGATCACAGAGTTTGTGGGAAATTTTGTTTCAATAAAAGAATTAAGTGCAGCAAAGCATTCAAAATGTTAACCCCTTACTACATGATTTTTTTTTTATTTTTCTGAAAAAAATGTCACTTGTTAAGAAAAATTCTTTAAAAAATTACAAATTTTATTTGGGGGAGATTATTATTGATTTAAGGGTTTGTGCCATATAAGGGACAGATGTAATAATGGCTAACATGTTGTGATACCAGTTTCGAGATGGATGATGCAACATTTGGAAAATATATGAGATATATACATTATACTAGTAGAAATTAGTTTATTTACGTAAAATAATCACAATTTCTATTAATTAGAGTACACATTTATCGCAAATAACACTAATTCACTTTCCATTTAGTTTACTTGTTATGAAACTCGATAAAGCAGTTTCTCTCCTTGTCCAAGCACAATGTTGCACTGCACTTCAGACAGGCTGTACAGGATTTTCCTTCGCAGTCTGGATAGTTGCAACAATTACAGTTTCCCAGCCAGATGGGCTGTGATCTATCCCATCCTGATACTGCGGAAGATCTGATGCAGGCTCCTGTTTTTGGATTTCATTTTCTTGTCCTACCCAGTTTCTTGGATAAGGTTTCCTTGTTTGCCAGAGGACATCTGCAACTGCTACTCGAAATAATATAGGAGCATTGTTGTCGGTATTTCTTCTTCTCCATAGGGGCCAGCTTGTTCACACAGTCTAGACTGCATATTGTGCCATATCTGTCACAAACCCTTTTTTTCAATATTATATATATATTCTAATGGACTAATATATAAACTTACCTCTTTATAATTGTTCATAGATGTCCTTTTCACCCTAGAAATTGTATAAACACTGAAATCAAATGTTTACTGTATCAAACACAACTATTTGTATGACCGAACTTGGATGTAAACTGCTCACAGCGCAAAGCAAAATTCATACTTCATATTTGCTTATTCTGTCAACGGATCGGATTTAATAACTGCACAGCTCTTCTTGATTGTGTACTAATTCTGTGCCAACATGCAGTTTCAAAGTATTTGCTCAAACATGAGTTCCACAAACAAGAAAATGGTTTGTGCCATATATGTCCCAGTATGCAGTAAGGGGTTAAAGAAGGTCTCTGCGGTATCCTAACAAATCCATTAGTGATGAAAATGTGGAAAAAATTAAACAACTTGTGCTTGTTAATAGAAGAATCAGCATTTGAAAGATTCCACAGTCTATCCACAGGCAATCTGGAAATAAAGATCCAAAATTTGGAGAGACAAGTCATAGATTTTGCACCACCACAAAGCACTGCAGCATATTACTTTGCTTATTCGAAAGTTTTTCGCGTAATATAACACCTGTGACATTTTCCTAGTTTCCCAGACTCGAGAGGACACCCAAAGGACAACATTTTTCAACAACAGGTGAGATTAAGGTGAAGTCGTTAACTGAGCTGAAGACCATACCTAAAAAAGAGAATTGAACAGTTTTTCTCAAACTGGAAACTATATTGGCACAAGTGCATAACATCGTAAGCGGGGTATTTTAAATAATTCCCATCTAATACAGCCTGACCATTATTCTCAAGCAGAAATTAGGTTGTAATACACACTGGCCACCATTACACCATTAGATGTACTTCGGAAAGTATTTCGAGTGGTGTCTTGATTTGACTACTGCAGTAATGTGATGCCAATTCCTTACGCAACTGTGATCTCCAGAAGTCCCCTTCATACTGCACTGAAGAGTCAAAGAAACTGGCATACACATGCGTATGCAAACACAGAGATATGTAAACACTCAGAGTACAGCACTGTGGTCAGCAACACCTATATAAGACAACAGGTGTCTGGCACAGGGGTTAGATTGGTTACTGCTGCTACAATGGCAGGATGTCACGATTTTAGCGAGTCTGAACGTGGTTTTATAGTCGGCTTGCGAGAGATGGGACACAGCATCTCCGAGGTGGCGAATTTTCTATAAGACCATTTCATGACCGTGAATATCGGGAATCCGGTAACACATCAAATTTCCGACATCACTGTGGCTGGAAAAAGATCCTGCAAGAACAAGGAACAACAATGACTGAAGAGAATTGTTCAATGTGACAGAAGTGCAACCCTTCTGCAAATTGCAGTGGGTTTCAATGCTGTGTCATCAACAAGTGTAAGCATGCGAACTATTCAACGAAACATCATCGATATGGGCTTTTCGAGCACACTCATGTATCCTTGCCGAGTGCACGACAGAAATCTATATGCCTCGCCTGGGCCCGTCAGCACCGACATTGGACTGTTGATGATTGAAAACATGTTGCTTGGTCTGAATTTCGTTTCCAATTGTCTCGAGTGGATGGACATGTACAGGTATGGAGACAACCTCATGAATTCATGGACCCTGCATGTAAGCAGGGGACTGTTCAAGCTGGTGGAGGCTCAGTAATAGTGTGGGGCGTGTACAGTTGGAGTGACATGGGACCCCTGATACGTCTAGATACGACTCTGACAGGTGACACGTACGCACGCATCCTCGCTGATCACCTGCATCCATTCGTGTCCATTGCACATTCAGACTGACTTGGGTAATTCCAGCAGGACAATGTGACACCCCACACATCCAGAATTGCTAGAGAATGGCTCCAGGAAAACTCTTCTGAGTTTTAACACTTCCATTGGCCATCAAACTCCCCAGACATGAACATTATTGAGCATATCTGGGATGCCTTGCAACGTGCCGTTCAGAAGAGATCTCCACCCCCTCGTACTCTTACAGCCCTGCAGGATGCATGGTGTCAATTCCCTCCAGCACTACTTCAGACATCAGTCGAGTCCATGCCACGTCATGTTGCGGCACTTCTATTTTTTTTTTTTTAACTGCTTCATGTCTCTCAACAGCGAGGTCTTTAGAGACGGGAAAGGATGGGGGGCAAGGAATGGGAAGGAATTCGGCCATGGCCTTTTTTAAGGAAGCATCCCGGCATTTGCCTGGAGTGATTTGGGAAACCATGGAAAACCCAAATCTGGATGCTCGGAGGGGATTCGAACTGCCGTCCTCCCGAATGTGAGGCCAGAACGCTATCCGTTACACCACCTCGCACGGTGCGGCACTTCTGCGAGCTCATGAGGGCCCTACATGATATTAGGCAGGTGTACCAGTTTCTTTGGCTCTTCAGTGTATTAGGAAATTATTTAACAAGATTTTCACAATTTTTTTTTTTTTTTTTTTTAAATGGGTTTATTGAAAATGTGAAATTTTGGCATTTCGGGATGTTATACTGAGCTGTTGTATGAACCAAATTCATCATGGGATAGCAATAAATGTATGAATAGTAATACCCTATGAGGAGTATAAATTGCTATTGTTACAAAATGATATATCTTCTTTATTAGAAAAAAATCTTAAAATAAAAAAAATACAATTCTTATCATTAAATATGTAATTTTTATGTTTAGTTTTAATTAATTTGTGCTTAGCTATTGGATGCAACGTTAAATTGTATTTCAATTGGAGTCTAAATGAGAGTGAAAAAAAATTACGAATTCTCATTACTTTTTGATCAAAACTCTTTCAGAACACCACTATAGTGCTCAACAGTTATAAACTTTAAAATACCAGAATGACAGATTCAAAAAATGCCTGTAATAAAATTATATGTGAATTACAGAAAATGATAGTAAGTTACTAATAAATATTAGGATGCAAAGAAAATGTGATTTAACAAACTATATATACATGTTGAAATGTTATTTTTTTTAAATAACTCTAAGATAGACAAGAAAACATTGCCAATAAATGTACAGGTTTATGTGGAAACCTATCAAATAGAATTAATATAAACAGACTGCTATGATTAGTGATACAGACCCTTACAAAACAGAGCTAATAAACATCATAATAGAAAAGAATTATAATTTGGAAACATGCAATATTCAGTGCCAACATTAATTAAATATTTAAACCAAGATCACAAAATACTAACATTTGCACTCACATCCAGTTAAAAAAAATTTAATAGTAGACATTAGGAACTTATGGCATATCAGTGGATATATTTCTGACCAGATTATCGCGTGACTGGTTATAATTATAAATAACTCAGTTCTTCTGCTTTCAATAGTTTTAAATTTATTATTGACAACTCATATTCCTCTAGGAACTACATCGGACTTATAGTATTCGAAGAATGCAAGGTTCTTCAGCAATTAAATGGTTTCAAAGCAACCAATCAATCTTTATGTCTGCTAACCTCTAGCTATCTCTTGATTTCTTATCGCCATGGCAACTTCCTTTTTTTGTGTGTAGGAGTAAATATATCGATTTTTGTTTAATCTCATGGCAAAAAGATATGGTTTTCTTATTAAATGTTTCTGTTCTGTCACAAGATTACATTAGTAAAAATATCAAAAAAGTATCTTATAGATTACAAAAAAAAAAAAAAAAAAAAAAAAAAAAATGGAATAGTAATGAAATATTTAGGGTGTTACACCATTCTATACACAAATATTGTCCAAAGACTGGTATTGGGAAAATATATTATCTAATGCATTTACTTTCAGGAAGGCAGAAACATGATGCCAAGACAAATGATCAATAAAACAATACGAAATCTAATCCTATCAAAGTATAATAACTCTTCCACACAAACAGCAGACTAGCTGTCAACGTGATGCGTTGCTTGATGCCTTTTAAAGCTCACAGACCACCTGAAGGATTTTCCACACACTTTGCAAGTAAACAAGTGTTCATCTGAATGAGTGGTACTGTGACTTCTAAGTAGCTTAGAGTTTGTAAACGATTCTCCACAAACTTCACAAACGTACGGACGCTCGTCCGAATGAACCCTCTCGTGCCTTTTCAGGTCGTTAGATAATATGTAGGATTTCCCACAAATTTTACAAGAAAACCTGCGTATATCTAAATGAAAAAGCTTGTGGGCTTTAAGGTAGCCGCCCCGCTTAAACGCCTTTCCACAAATATCACAAACGAACGGCCGTTCACTGTCGTGACTTCTCAGGTGTTGCCTAAGATCACAGGACTGCGAACACGATTTCCCACAAATTTTGCAAACGTACGGGCGCTCCCCCGTGTGAATCCTCTGGTGATTAGTGAGTCTGGCGGGAAACATGAACGACTTCCCACACACCTCACAAGTAAATGGACACTCCCCAGAGTGAATTTTCAGATGAACTGAAAGCGAACTAGCCCGCTTAAAAGATTTTAGACAAAATTTGCAATGAAATGGCTTACGACTGGAATGTGTACCCTTATGGACGTCGAGGTGGCCAGCAAGTATAAATGATTTTCCACAAATTTCGCAGCAAAATGGGCGTGTGTTTGAATGAAGTCTCTCGTGAATTTTAAGGTTGTAGGCATTTGAGAGAAATTTTCCACAAATTCTACAAGCAAATGGTGGCTTAGGTGAATAAATTCTCTTTTGTTCTGTAAGAGTACCGGCACGTGAATATAATTTAGATATTGGTTTGAACTGATGAATTCTGTTACCATTTTTATAACTATGAAAGTCCCTACTTCTAACTGCCAAGTATTTTACACCGTTTCTGACAACACTGACTGAGGCACGTTGTTGCATATGGGTATCATCAGTTCTGCACGACTCATACGCAGACCTGGAAAAAAAATGAGTTTGTGGGTAAAAAAACTGACTATATAGGTATCTAAAAACAATTAATGATAGTCACAGTGTTAGTCAAAAAGCAATGCTGATGTTTCTAAAATTAGGAAGCAAAGATACTTACCAGCTACATTTAAATACTACAAGATAAAATATTATAAATGATTTACATTAGATGCACTTCTTTGACAAACATGATACAGTAAAAAACATTTTATATGTCATTCTTATTGTGTAAATACTGATGAATAGTTAGTGACGACAAACTGGCATAAAAATTATACCCAACAAACCAATTAATTTTAAAGTATTAATATTAAATTATCTTTACACAGAAACAAATGAACACCATTTTCTTTTTTATAGAAACAAAAAGATAATAGAAAGGAAACACTTAAATATATGGTATCTTTAATCAGAGAATGCACACCTTACCTTTAGTTAATAGAATTAACATAACAATGACATCTCACTGTTAAGAAATTACAAATTAAAGAATCTGAATTCCTTTTTATTTTTTTTAAAATGGAGTAAAATAAGAGGAACATTAAATCTAAAACATTGTTGTTTCCTTTTTAGCTTTCTAATTTAGTAAATATCTGACTTAGGCTGGGATATGTCAAATGGATGGACCAACAAGAACAGCGAGGATATGGCTGGAAAAAGAACTGGAGGGTAAAAGACCAAAAGGCCGGTGTAACATAACAGTAGCATTCCGCCGCTCCGAAATGAGCGCATGACTACATTGTTGAAAGTCAGTCGTTATCGAGGTATGGTAGCGAACGGCTTGCGTCGCGTAATGTGAGACGCTATACTAACTGTGCGGGTGTAGCAAGAAGTAAGAAGAAGAATGAACTAGTTTAACCATTGCGACGTATGTTTTAAATTGATTTGAACAGTGTGTTGAGATACCAGAACAGTGAAGTGTGGCATCAAAAGTAATTTAGTGTGGACTGATTTGGATTAAAAACTTTCCTTTTTTTCTAAGAATCTTGCAATCGACGGATTACGAAGTTTCAATAGCCTTATCATCTAAATTCTGATAGTGGCCAACTGGTTCGATGTGTACTTTATTCTAATAAATGTGTGGAGAACCGATTTTCATTACTTAAGACTTGAAGATTTCTCTTAATTAGTAATCCTCACACTTTATCGGACTGGTTTTGGACCCTATCTGGCGACCGGCGGCGACTACGAACTCATTTATCCGGCTTCTGGTGCTGTATGTTAGTAATTAAAACTTTAGCAAGCACGAAGTTCGGTCTACAGTAAGTAAGTATCATGTCAACCCCAAGAAAGACAGTAGTCTTACATGGCGACGAGTGACAGGACTGTGTGGTAGAAATTAGTACTAGGAGGAGAGACAATTTTTCTCAAATCCTAGGAAAACACACAAAGAAAAAAAAAAAAAGGAAAACTAGTGATATCAAGACGACGACAATCGAAACAGTTGTCGACAATACCCAAAGGTGCGGAAGAACTCCCACTCGACGAAGGCAGCGCGGCTGGTCAAGGAGCAGCGGGGAAGATATTCTACATTGTTCGGCGCGGAGCTGGGCAGCCGAGACGACGAAGGCGGGAGAAAGAAGAATCGTCGTGCAGAGTCTCCGAAAGCTAAGAACGCGCTGTGCGCTGCTTGTTTGGCTATTTTTGAAGGCTTAAATCCTTTCCTAATTTTTTCTAATAATTTTCCTTTTTTTCTGTAAAATATCGAGGAAGGAAATCGGGCAAGATTTTTCTCTCCTAACTTGACAATACATTTTGTTCTCCTTTGTCATCAGTGATGACAGAAGCAATTATTTAAACTCCACCTGTAGTTATGCCAATGGTGCAACCTTTTTGTTTCCTTTTTTGCTTTGAATGGCATGCTTAGCTAGATAGCTTGCAGCAGCTGGCGCTTCGTAACGGCGGCGTTGTGGTTTGGTTGTCTGATTCGCGGGAAGCGAATTTGCCGTGTTTTGTGATCTTGTTTTCTGTGTAAAATTATAGTCATGCCGGAAACTGAGGGAAGCTCGAATGTAGATATGTCGGAAATGGTCCGAGTGATAAATGAGTTACTAAATTCCAAGTTGGAAACTCTAAGGCCAGACTTTCAGTCAACTACGGAAAGTTTAAAGTCCGAGATTAGTATGAATATTGAAATCCAAAATTCCAAGTTAGAAAACCTAAAGTCAGATATTAGTACGAATTCTGAGATTCAAAATTCCAAGTTGGAAAATTTAAATACGAATTCTGAGATCTTAAATTCCAAGTTTGGAAATTTAAATTTGGATCTCAAATCAAGTACTGAAATCCTCCATGATAAATTTGAACATTTAAATTCAGACCTTAAGTCAAGTACTGAAATCCTCCATGATAAATTTGAAAAGTTAGATTCAGATCTTAAGTTAAGTACTCAACCTTTGATTCCAAGCTCGATAATCTAAAAGCTGAGCTAAAGTCTGACGCGGAAATGTTACATTCTAAGTCTCTGAATGAACACAAAATCTCAAATAGCAGAATTACGTAAGGATATGGAAGAGTATCGTGCTTTGTGTAATATGCGAGCAGAGGACTTAGCAACCCAGTTTTCCGATTTAAAACAAGAGTTAAAGGGTGAAACTAATAGTTTTGCGCCAGGAAACCGACGCCTTGCAAGAACAGTATGCACAGTTACAAGAAAAAAGCGATAGTCATTGCCACCGTATAAAGACGATCGAAGGACAGTTCCAAACATTGCAAGAAGGTACCCGACAGGGCTATGCGGAAGTGAAATTTGGAATGAAAGAGATAACTGCGGAGGTGGAACAGCTGGATGAGAAGTTGGAGAAATTAAAAGTGTCAACTGCCGTATTTGTGGATGAGAGAATGAAGGTACAGGCGCCGCTAATTATAAAGCAAGAAGTAGTAAAACAAGTGCCGGGTGTAGTGAGAGAAGAATTCTGTAAATACAAAGAAACCGGAAAGGGCACTGTAATTCCTGTTCAATGCTACGACGAAAAGATTGATTGGGAAGAATTTTCGGACCGAAATGGCATCCATCCTGTAAAGTTTATTAAAAATTTCGAAAATTTTCCACCTTTTATGGCTGCTAGTGAGGAGAAGAAAATTAATATGGTAATAAAACATTTAAGAGCAGGACCCCGACTGTGGGCAGAGCAATTAGAGGAGGAATTTTCATCTTTCGAGCAGTTCAAAGAAGATTTCTTGAATCTTTACTGGTCAGCAGAGCGGCGATCTGCCGTAAAATCAGAATTAATGTGCGGTGACCGTTATGACCCGAGAAGAGGATCGCAAACCGATTTTTTCATGCGGTGCTATGCATCTTGCCGATACTTAGACCAGCCTCATAGTGAAGAAGAGTATGTACGAATGATTGCGGCTAGGTTACCGGAACAGACACAGCTAATACTTACTAGCCACAAGATCCGCTCCATAAAGGATGCTGTAGATATGCTGGGAAGATTAGATGTACAAGAGCAAAGAATGTACAGAACAAGATACCAGGGGCAACATAATACTAATCATTTTCAAAATAACGGATCCCGACAGGAAAACCACCGAAGAGAAGGGAATAGAAATTTTCGGCAAGAACCGGAAAACTCAGGCCGGCAAGACGGAGTTCGAAAGGAAAACATAGAGGAAGGAAAGTCACATAGGCGGTTTCAGAATCACAACTACCGACCGCAAAATGAAGAACAGAGGGTAGCCTTGGTTTCAGAAGACAGCACCAGACATTTAAACTAGTGCCTGCCACTGAGAAGGCTTCGCCAGCGGCGGAGGCAGAAAAGAGGCCAAATACAGAGAAAATAGTATTAGTAAAAGAAGAAAAAATAGGCTTGAGGCGGAAAAAGGATCAACCAGAAGTATGTCTATACGATACAGTATTTAATAACGAAGTTGAAGAGGAACCGATAAGATACGAGAAAATTTTATTAACCAGTACAAGTGAAGAATTGAAGGCGGATGAGGTAGAAGATGAAAATGAATTTGATCACGAAATGGAAGTCGGAAGAATCTGAGATCAGAGGAGAAGGCGAAGATGACATTTTTGAAATTGAAAACGAAAGAATTCAGGAACACATTTGGAGAGAACAAAGGAAATTACGCGAGGGTGAGATGATGTTAATAGGGATTGATGGTTCGGAAAATATGGATACAGGCGAGGTAAGCCTGGACGGGATTAAAGTTGTGCGGAAGTCTTACGTATTTCATGACGGCGCAGCCGGCGAGCGCGACGGCAGCCAACACACGCGTAACAGTCCAGGCGTAAACAGTGTTGGTACCTGTGCCAAAAATAATTTGAAGCACGCGGCAGCCGCTGGCGCAGATAACGAACGACGGCGGAACATTTCTGTCAACTAAAGCGAGCTATGGAAAGGAAAGATCAATACCAATAGACTACGGAACTTGTAAAGAAGATGTCGGGAAGCTGAAGCAGTCACAGATATATGAAGAAGAGAAAAGAATTGACAGAAAGTCAATAAAATGGAAGAGTAAAATAAGTTGCGACGGGACGAAGATTTACCATATAGTGACAAGCAATTAACGGACATACTAGTGCTACTCAGATTTGAATAATGAAGCGAATCTAACGGCTCGCCAATCACAAGTCTTTTCAGTCTACAATAACGACCCGAGAGAAGATTTGTTAAAAGAAAAGGAATTTTAAGGAGAAAGAAGCCCGTACACCTACTGTTTTGGTGAAATTTAAATCACGACAAGTAGAAGCCTTGATAGATTCTGGCGCGGACATATCCTGTGTTTCGGAAAGCCTATTTCAAATCCTTGTGAATGAACCTGACGCATGTTTACACTCGGTACAAGGAATGACAGTTACGGTAGCAAATGGGGGTAAAATTAAAAGAATCACCCAGCAAATTCGAGTAGATGGTGAGATTGGAGGACACAGGATTGAAATAAAAGCATTTGTTATCCCTAAATTAACCGTTGATCTAATTCTGGGAGTCGATTGGCTTGCCGAGAAAATGGTTAAACTGGACTGGGAAGAGAAATAGTCTGCAATTTATTACGGAAGGAAAAAGAGTGAATATAAGTTATGAAACCAAAATTTGTGAAGAAGGAAAGGAAGCGGTTCAAGTTAGAGTCATTTCAAGAGGAGAGGTGCAGGAGTTTGTATATGCTATGATGAGCTTAGTGAGGAAGAAGTGCAGCTGTCACAATTATGGTGGTCGAAAAGGACAGTGAGGATTTAATGTACTCGCAACAACAGCTCGAAAATGAAGAAGAAGCTCAAGTGCGGGTGCAGGAAATTATTAACGAGTTTCAAGAGATATTTTCAGATAAACCTGGCTTAATTAAAGGATATCAGTGCCACTTCAAGGTCAAGGACGACACGCCATTTACTGTTAAACCTTATCCTATTCCCTTTGCGCTGAAAAGCAAGGCACAAGAGGAGATAGATCGTATGTTAGAATGGGGTGTGATCGAACGATCAAATAGTGCATTTGTAAACCCTTTGGTCGCAGTAACCAAAGCTGATAAATCAATAAGACTAGTTTTGGACGCAAGGGCGCTTAATAAAATTCTGGTTACTGAAAGAGACCATCCATTACCAGTCGATGATATCTTGCAAAAATTTCATGGTGTCAAATACATGAGTTCCTTGGATTTAACAGCATCCTATTGGCAAGTACCCATTGATGAAGCTTCGAGGAAATATACCGCTTTCCGGTTTGAAGGCAAATGTTTTCATTTTCGTGTGTTGCCTTTCGGATTGAATAACGCTGTAGCCAATTTTATAAGGGCACTTGATCAGGTGTTAGGAAGGCGATTGAGAGACAAAATCCACACCTATGTCGACGACATAATTATTGCGTCACGAACTTTAGAAGAGCATCTTGAGACACTACGAGAAGTGCTTACTGCTTTGAAAAAGGGAGGAATGACTTTAAAAATTAAGAAATGTGTATTTTTGAGGAAAAGATTGAATTTCTTGGGGCATGTTATACTGCCTGAAGGGATAACCGTTGAAGACAAGAAAGTAGAGGCGATCAATAAATTCCCTAGACCAACTACTAAGACTCAATTAAAAAGTTTTCTGGGATTGTGCGGTTATTACAGAAAGTTCATACCCGGACAGGCACTGAATAGTGTGCACCTCAGAGATCTTGGGAAGGCTAGGACCCCTTGGAATTGGACTGAAAGTTGTGAAGAGGATTTTAATAGAATTAAACGAGAGCTGTCACAAAAGATTGTGTTAGCACACCCGGACTGGAACTTAGACATGTGTGTGGCCACGGATGGGTCTCACTACGGACTCGGTGCACAGGTTTTTCAAGAAGTCAAGGTCGGAGGGAAAATTGAGCAGAGAACCATTGCATTTGCCAGTAGAATGTTGAATCAACATGAATTGTCCTATAATACCACAGAAAAAGAGACTCTTGCTATTATATGGTGTTTCCAGAAGTTTCGAGCACTATTTCTAGGAAGAAAAACCGTGATATACACAGATCATAAGGCATTATCTTTTTGATGAACTGCAGGTTGGTACACGGGAGGCTGACCCGGTGGGCCTTACTAATGCAGGAATTTGAGTTTGAAATTAGATACCGACCTGGTGCAGAAAATCTGGTAGCAGACTGCCTCTCACGTTTACCTGTCGGTTTAGTCGAAGGGAAGAATAATATTCAGCCAGCACAAGAAGCACACATTCATTATATTCATGGGGTGACAGGAGAAAATGAAGTTGTAAAATTACTGAAGAATATGAAGACCTTACAGGAGCAGGATGAAGTGATTAAAGAGGTAAAGGAAGAAATTTTAAAACCCAACTACCAGGGAAAATTATCAAAATATTATTGTGTTCATAGAGACGTAGTCTTTCAGCGAAATTCAGAAATAAGTAAGGACTGGAAATTGTGGATACCAGAAAAGTTGTAGATAGCTTGATTAACCATCATCATTTGAGTTACGGTCACTTTGGGCCTGGTAAATGTCACCGAATCATCAAGGAACACTGTTATTTTGTTAATATGGCGAGGAGGATAGCAAAGCTACTGTCCACATGTGACCTATGTCAGAGGACGAAGGTGGATAATGTGTTGAGGAGAGGAGAGATGAAGTGTATTTTACCTGAAAATGTATTGGAGTTAGTCGCAGTTGACGTGTATGGCCCACTGCCTAAGTCTAGAGGTGGAGTGACACAGATACTGGTCGTAATTGATGTTTTTTCAAAATTTGTCAGATTGTACCCGTTGAAGAGGGCTACAGCCAAGCTGATGGCAAATAAAATTTTAAACGATTTCGTACCGAAGGTTGGAAAACCTAGGAGGGTTGTCTCAGATAACGCCCCTCAATTTTGTAGCAGTAAATGGACCGAGAGGTTGGAGCAAGTCGGGATAGAGGTAGTGCGAACTTCCTTATATCACCCTCAAAGTAATGTTTCTGAACGAGTAATGAGAGAAATAGGGAGGTGGTTTCGGTGTTACTGCACAGACAACCATCAGAGATGGGCCCTTGAAGTTGAGCACTTGGAGCATATACTTAATGACATACCACATGATTCTACCTCGGTAGTGCCGCGGGAAGTCATGTTCGGCGAGAAGGCACTCCGTATTGTAACGGAATTCGTAGATTTTCCTACCACTAGTCAAGTGAACCGTGAAGAGTTGATTAAGACAGTTCAACAGCAGATGAAGAAGAAAGCTCAGAGGAGGAAGAAGCGGCATGATCAAGAGGGAAGGCAATCGACTATAAGCCGGGTGATCTGGTACTGGCGCAGACTCATTACAAGTCCTCTAGCGTAAACAAAGAAATTAGGAAGTTTAAGTATTTGTATGAAGGCCCATATCGGATTGCTAGCTGCCCTAGGAAGAATTCCTATTTATTAGTGTACCCTGTTGGTCAAAATATCAGGGGTACTTTCAATGTTACTTCCCTTAAACCCTACAAAATGTTACCAGAAGACTTATCTGACTAAAAGGAGGGGACACCCTTTATCCGTATTTTTTTTCTAATTTTTTATTTGGCGTAGGCCAATTACCTCATCGCTGCAGCGAACAAATCTTTAATTTTTTTTCCGGCTAAAGCCAGTAAACTAAATCCACATTTCCACTCTCGTACCCTGCCTGAAAAAATGCCAAAGCAGCAGCAGCAACAACAGTAGGCTTCGTGTAGTGCAGTGTAGTGCGTGAAGTGCTTCGACAAAAGTCGTATAGAGGTTAATGACCTCTACCAGTGTCGCAACCGAGGACTCCACCCATAGAGCCTACGGTAGAAGCGAAAATATTATTTTTGTCATGGTGTATATATGTTCTTTCTGTGACCACGAAAATTATAACAATTTCATGTGGTTCCTTCCTGTATTTTTTTTATATGTTTCCTTGATGTTGTTATTTAAATATGTTAAATGGCTTTGTGTATCTTATGTTAGTAGGTTGGCCACACTAGAGAGTTTGAAACTTGGTATTTGTAAATTTTCTTTTTTTATTGTAATGATAATTCTTCAGTTTCTTTTGGAAAAAACCTGAACAATTATCACAAATTGGTAGTTGGGGAATGTAACATAACAGTAGCATTCCGCCGCGCCGAAATGAGCGCATGACTACATTGTTTAAAGTCAGTCATTATCGAGGTATGGTAGCGGACGGCTCGCGTCGCGTAATGGGAGACGCTATACTAACTGTGCGGGTGTAGCAAGAAGTAAGAAGAATGAATGAACTAGTTTAACCATTGCGACGTATGTTTTAAATTGATTTGAACAGTGGGTTGAGATACCAGAACAGTGAAGTGTGGCAGTCGAAAAGTAATTTAGTGTGGGACTGATTTGGATTAATAACTTTCCTTTTTTCTAAGAATCTTGCAATCGACGGGATTACGAAGTTTCAATAGCCTTATCATCTAAATTCTGATAGTGGCCAACTGGTTTGATGTGTACTTTATTCTAATAAATGTGTGGAGAGCCTATTTTCATTACTTAATATTTGAAGATTTCTCTTAATTAGTTATCCTCACACTTTTATCGGACTGGTTTGGACCCTATCTGGCGACCGACGGCGACTACAAACTCATTTATCCGGCTTCTAGTGCTGTATGTCAGTAATTAAAACTTTAGCAAGCACGAAGTTCGGTCAAGAAAGACAATAGTCTTACAAATGGCAGCTGTGATCTAATTTGTGTTGCTCTTTTCCTTTTAGTTTTCACTGAGAAAATGGCACGCCGTCGTGTTTGTACAGCAGAAGAAATCATGGAGATTCTTACTAGAAGCGGCAGTGAATATCTCTTTGATAATGATGACAAGTGATGACCCTTTGAAGTAATAGTCCTAAGCTGTGTGCATCAGCTTGTGGAAAATGACCATTTGTCTCCACAAGAGGTGAAAATTCTTCTGAATTTGAAGCTACAGATAGTGAGAGCAAAATGTGTGAAAAAAGAGAATGCTTTAATGACACGTTTGACCGCATGCGCTTGATGATTAAGCTGCGGGATACAAGTGTGGATTAGGTTAACATTCCAGCAGTTGTCATTTTTTCCTGAGATTTCTAACAGAAGATCATATGATATCTATTGCTGATGAGACCAACAGATACGCGAGAATCAGTTCACACTATATTTTCACTATGAAGTGGTATAACAAGTTCTTTTTTCACATTCTCGAACACTGAATTTTAAATGCTCATGCTCTTCACCGAGTAGTAACCAGACTAAAAATGCCAGTTGCAGAGTTTCATCTGTCTCTGGTAAGGGGGCATCCATAAATTACGTGAGGTGTTTTTCTGGATTTCCAGACACCCCCCCCCCCCCCCAATCTTGTGAGATCTGGTTCGTGAGCCCCTCCCCCCTAGAAATAGCCCTTGCCACTTTTTGAGGCCTTTTTATTAGATCTCAACCTTCCAAATCTGCATTTTTCAAGGAAATAGCCCCCTAAAATTGACTTTCTCATCATTTGTAGACCTTTCTTTTTAGCTCTACAGTCCAACAAAAATTTCAAAAAATATCATGTGAGATTTCCGTTTGCCCCACTCTTTTGGTAAGATTTCGCCGGACCCCCCCCTCCCCCCCCCCCATTTCTCCTCACTTAATTTATGGACGCCCCCTTAGAGAACTTGTTGAAACATATGCCACAGAACAGAACGAACCCTAGCAATGGAAAACGCTCTGATAGAGAATATCGCCAAGGAGTTACTAGGAGACATTTTCCAATTTCATTCATATTAAAAATTCAAAGAAGAGCACACCAATGCGTAAATGCGCTGTATGTTCGAACAGAAAATGTGTCGAGAAACCAATGCAGAACATGTAATGTACCACTGTGTATTGGTACCATTTTTCAAGGCTTATCTCACAAAAAGAATTATTAACCATGGGTAACTGCAGAGTAATAATTATATTACTTTTATAGACCCTACGCCTCTAAAACTAAACGAAAAAATATATATATATATTTGTAACTTCGCCAGTGGCGGTCCCATAGCCCGGGTCAAAAAGAAGGCTGGAAATATTTGCAGAATTTGTGAAAGGTATTCTCTCCAGATAAATTACTACGCTCACAAACAAAAAAACATTTCAGTTGCTGTAATATCTATTTAGTATATGAAGTATTTGCATGTTTGCTTACGCAGACATTAACTTTTAGAGGAGCTTTAAATGGAAATTTTTAGATGTTATATTAACAGCATTTATTTTGTATCTGTGGTTTCAAAATCGCAGAGCGACAGCAGAAGAACGTCACACACAACGATCCAGACATATTCAAGCACACAGCGGTCCAGTCCACGTGC
>JARYHS010006629.1:3406834-3471737 GCA_031002005.1 Vandiemenella viatica
CACAGCGCAAAGCAAAATTCATACTTCATATTTGCTTATTCTGTCAACGGATCGGATTTAATAACTGCACAGCTCTTCTTGATTGTGTACTAATTCTGTGCCAACATGCAGTTTCAAAGTATTTGCTCAAACATGAGTTCCACAAACAAGAAAATGGTTTGTGCCATATATGTCCCAGTATGCAGTAAGGGGTTAAAGAAGGTCTCTGCGGTATCACTAACACCATTAGTGATGAAAATGTGGAAAAAATTAAACAACTTGTGCTGTTATAGAAGAATCAGCATTGAAAGATTCCACAGTCTATCCACAGGCATCTGGAAATAAAGATCCAAAATTTGGAGAGACAAGTCATAGATTTGCACCCCACAAAGCACTGCAGCATATTACTTTGGCTTATTCGAAAGTTTTTCGCGTAATATAACACCTGTGACATTTTCCTAGTTTCCCAGACTCGAGAGGAACCCAAAGGAACAACATTTTTCAACAAACAGGTGAGATTAAGGTGAAGTCGTTAACTGAGCTGAGACCATACCTAAAAAAAGAATTGAACAGTTTTTCTCAAACTGGAAACTATATTGGCACAAGTGCATAACAGTAAGCGGGGTATTAAATAATTCCCATCTAATACAGCCTGGACCATTATTCTCAAGCAGAAATTAGGTTGTAATACACACTGGCCACCATTACACGTACTTCGGAAAGTATTTCGAGTGGTGTCTTGATTTGACTACTGCAGTAATGTGATGCCAATTCCTTACGCAACTGTGATCTCCAGAAGTCCCCTTCATACTGCACTGAAGAGTCAAAGAAACTGGCATACACATGCGTATGCAAACACAGAGATATGTAAACACTCAGAGTACAGCACTGTGGTCAGCAACACCTATATAAGACAACAGGTGTCTGGCACAGGGGTTAGATTGGTTACTGCTGCTACAATGGCAGGATGTCACGATTTTAGCGAGTCTGAACGTGGTTTTATAGTCGGCTTGCGAGAGATGGGACACAGCATCTCCGAGGTGGCGAATTTTCTATAAGACCATTTCATGACCGTGAATATCGGGAATCCGGTAACACATCAAATTTCCGACATCACTGTGGCTGGAAAAAGATCCTGCAAGAACAAGGAACAACAATGACTGAAGAGAATTGTTCAATGTGACAGAAGTGCAACCCTTCTGCAAATTGCAGTGGGTTTCAATGCTGTGTCATCAACAAGTGTAAGCATGCGAACTATTCAACGAAACATCATCGATATGGGCTTTTCGAGCACACTCATGTATCCTTGCCGAGTGCACGACAGAAATCTATATGCCTCGCCTGGGCCCGTCAGCACCGACATTGGACTGTTGATGATTGAAAACATGTTGCTTGGTCTGAATTTCGTTTCCAATTGTCTCGAGTGGATGGACATGTACAGGTATGGAGACAACCTCATGAATTCATGGACCCTGCATGTAAGCAGGGACTGTTCAAGCTGGTGGAGGCTCAGTAATAGTGTGGGGCGTGTACAGTTGGAGTGACATGGGACCCCTGATACGTCTAGATACGACTCTGACAGGTGACACGTACGCACGCATCCTCGCTGATCACCTGCATCCATTCGTGTCCATTGCACATTCAGACTGACTTGGGTAATTCCAGCAGGACAATGTGACACCCCACACATCCAGAATTGCTAGAGAATGGCTCCAGGAAAACTCTTCTGAGTTTTAACACTTCCATTGGCCATCAAACTCCCCAGACATGAACATTATTGAGCATATCTGGGATGCCTTGCAACGTGCCGTTCAGAAGAGATCTCCACCCCCTCGTACTCTTACAGCCCTGCAGGATGCATGGTGTCAATTCCCTCCAGCACTACTTCAGACATCAGTCGAGTCCATGCCACGTCATGTTGCGGCACTTCTATTTTTTTTTTTTTAACTGCTTCATGTCTCTCAACAGCGAGGTCTTTAGAGACGGGAAAGGATGGGGGGCAAGGAATGGGAAGGAATTCGGCCATGGCCTTTTTTAAGGAAGCATCCCGGCATTTGCCTGGAGTGATTTGGGAAACCATGGAAAACCCAAATCTGGATGCTCGGAGGGGATTCGAACTGCCGTCCTCCCGAATGTGAGGCCAGAACGCTATCCGTTACACCACCTCGCACGGTGCGGCACTTCTGCGAGCTCATGAGGGCCCTACATGATATTAGGCAGGTGTACCAGTTTCTTTGGCTCTTCAGTGTATTAGGAAATTATTTAACAAGATTTTCACAATTTTTTTTTTTTTTTTTTTTAAATGGGTTTATTGAAAATGTGAAATTTTGGCATTTCGGGATGTTATACTGAGCTGTTGTATGAACCAAATTCATCATGGGATAGCAATAAATGTATGAATAGTAATACCCTATGAGGAGTATAAATTGCTATTGTTACAAAATGATATATCTTCTTTATTAGAAAAAAATCTTAAAATAAAAAAAATACAATTCTTATCATTAAATATGTAATTTTTATGTTTAGTTTTAATTAATTTGTGCTTAGCTATTGGATGCAACGTTAAATTGTATTTCAATTGGAGTCTAAATGAGAGTGAAAAAAAATTACGAATTCTCATTACTTTTTGATCAAAACTCTTTCAGAACACCACTATAGTGCTCAACAGTTATAAACTTTAAAATACCAGAATGACAGATTCAAAAAATGCCTGTAATAAAATTATATGTGAATTACAGAAAATGATAGTAAGTTACTAATAAATATTAGGATGCAAAGAAAATGTGATTTAACAAACTATATATACATGTTGAAATGTTATTTTTTTTAAATAACTCTAAGATAGACAAGAAAACATTGCCAATAAATGTACAGGTTTATGTGGAAACCTATCAAATAGAATTAATATAAACAGACTGCTATGATTAGTGATACAGACCCTTACAAAACAGAGCTAATAAACATCATAATAGAAAAGAATTATAATTTGGAAACATGCAATATTCAGTGCCAACATTAATTAAATATTTAAACCAAGATCACAAAATACTAACATTTGCACTCACATCCAGTTAAAAAAAATTTAATAGTAGACATTAGGAACTTATGGCATATCAGTGGATATATTTCTGACCAGATTATCGCGTGACTGGTTATAATTATAAATAACTCAGTTCTTCTGCTTTCAATAGTTTTAAATTTATTATTGACAACTCATATTCCTCTAGGAACTACATCGGACTTATAGTATTCGAAGAATGCAAGGTTCTTCAGCAATTAAATGGTTTCAAAGCAACCAATCAATCTTTATGTCTGCTAACCTCTAGCTATCTCTTGATTTCTTATCGCCATGGCAACTTCCTTTTTTTTGTGTAGGAGTAAATATATCGATTTTTGTTTAATCTCATGGCAAAAAGATATGGTTTTCTTATTAAATGTTTCTGTTCTGTCACAAGATTACATTAGTAAAAATATCAAAAAAGTATCTTATAGATTACAAAAAAAAAAAAAAAAAAAAAAAAAAAATGGAATAGTAATGAAATATTTAGGGTGTTACACCATTCTATACACAAATATTGTCCAAAGACTGGTATTGGGAAAATATATTATCTAATGCATTTACTTTCAGGAAGGCAGAAACATGATGCCAAGACAAATGATCAATAAAACAATACGAAATCTAATCCTATCAAAGTATAATAACTCTTCCACACAAACAGCAGACTAGCTGTCAACGTGATGCGTTGCTTGATGCCTTTTAAAGCTCACAGACCACCTGAAGGATTTTCCACACACTTTGCAAGTAAACAAGTGTTCATCTGAATGAGTGGTACTGTGACTTCTAAGTAGCTTAGAGTTTGTAAACGATTCTCCACAAACTTCACAACGTACGGACGCTCGTCCGAATGAACCCTCTCGTGCCTTTTCAGGTCGTTAGATAATATGTAGGATTTCCCACAAATTTTACAAGAAAACCTGCGTATATCTAAATGAAAAAGCTTGTGGCTTTAAGGTAGCCGCCCCGCTTAAACGCCTTTCCACAAATATCACAAACGAACGGCCGTTCACTGTCGTGACTTCTCAGGTGTTGCCTAAGATCACAGGACTGCGAACACGATTTCCCACAAATTTTGCAAACGTACGGGCGCTCCCCCGTGTGAATCCTCTGGTGATTAGTGAGTCTGGCGGGAAACATGAACGACTTCCCACACACCTCACAAGTAAATGGACACTCCCCAGAGTGAATTTTCAGATGAACTGAAAGCGAACTAGCCCGCTTAAAAGATTTTAGACAAAATTTGCAATGAAATGGCTTACGACTGGAATGTGTACCCTTATGGACGTCGAGGTGGCCAGCAAGTATAAATGATTTTCCACAAATTTCGCAGCAAAATGGGCGTGTGTTTGAATGAAGTCTCTCGTGAATTTTAAGGTTGTAGGCATTTGAGAGAAATTTTCCACAAATTCTACAAGCAAATGGTGGCTTAGGTGAATAAATTCTCTTTTGTTCTGTAAGAGTACCGGCACGTGAATATAATTTAGATATTGGTTTGAACTGATGAATTCTGTTACCATTTTTATAAACTATGAAAGTCCCTACTTCTAACTGCCAAGTATTTTACACCGTTTCTGACAACACTGACTGAGCACGTTGTTGCATATGGGTATCATCAGTTCTGCACGACTCATACGCAGACCTGGAAAAAAATGAGTTTGTGGGTAAAAAACTGACTATATATCTAAAAACAATTAATGATAGTCACAGTGTTAGTCAAAAAGCAATGCTGATGTTTCTAAAATTAGGAAGCAAAGATACTTACCAGCTACATTTAAATACTACAAGATAAATATTATAAATGATTTACATTAGATGCACTTCTTTGACAAACATGATACAGTAAAAACATTTTATATGTCATTCTTATTGTGTAAATACTGATGAATAGTTAGTGACGACAAACTGGCATAAAAATTATACCCAACAAACCAATTAATTTTAAAGTATTAATATTAAATTATCTTTACACAGAAACAAATGAACACCATTTTCTTTTTTATAGAAACAAAAAGATAATAGAAAGGAAACACTTAAATATATGGTATCTTTAATCAGAGAATGCACACCTTACCTTTAGTTAATAGAATTAACATAACAATGACATCTCACTGTTAAGAAATTACAAATTAAAGAATCTGAATTCCTTTTTATTTTTTTTAAAATGGAGTAAAATAAGAGGAACATTAAATCTAAAACATTGTTGTTTCCTTTTTAGCTTTCTAATTTAGTAAATATCTGACTTAGGCTGGGATATGTCAAATGGATGGACCAACAAGAACAGCGAGGATATGGCTGGAAAAAGAACTGGAGGGTAAAAGACCAAAAGGCCGGTGTAACATAACAGTAGCATTCCGCCGCTCCGAAATGAGCGCATGACTACATTGTTGAAAGTCAGTCGTTATCGAGGTATGGTAGCGAACGGCTTGCGTCGCGTAATGTGAGACGCTATACTAACTGTGCGGGTGTAGCAAGAAGTAAGAAGAAGAATGAACTAGTTTAACCATTGCGACGTATGTTTTAAATTGATTTGAACAGTGTGTTGAGATACCAGAACAGTGAAGTGTGGCATCAAAAGTAATTTAGTGTGGACTGATTTGGATTAAAAACTTTCCTTTTTTTTCTAAGAATCTTGCAATCGACGGATTACGAAGTTTCAATAGCCTTATCATCTAAATTCTGATAGTGGCCAACTGGTTCGATGTGTACTTTATTCTAATAAATGTGTGGAGAACCGATTTTCATTACTTAAGACTTGAAGATTTCTCTTAATTAGTAATCCTCACACTTTTATCGGACTGGTTTGGACCCTATCTGGCGACCGGCGGCGACTACGAACTCATTTATCCGGCTTCTGGTGCTGTATGTTAGTAATTAAAACTTTAGCAAGCACGAAGTTCGGTCTACAGTAAGTAAGTATCATGTCAACCCCAAGAAAGACAGTAGTCTTACATGGCGACGAGTGACAGGACTGTGTGGTAGAAATTAGTACTAGGAGGAGAGACAATTTTTCTCAAATCCTAGGAAAACACACAAAGAAAAAAAAAGGAAAACTAGTGATATCAAGACGACGACAATCGAAACAGTTGTCGACAATACCCAAAGGTGCGGAAGAACTCCCACTCGACGAAGGCAGCGCGGCTGGTCAAGGAGCAGCGGGGAAGATATTCTACATTGTTCGGCGCGGAGCTGGGCAGCCGAGACGACGAAGGCGGGAGAAAGAAGAATCGTCGTGCAGAGTCTCCGAAAGCTAAGAACGCGCTGTGCGCTGCTTGTTTGGCTATTTTTGAAGGCTTAAATCCTTTCCTAATTTTTTCTAATAATTTTCCTTTTTTCTGTAAAATATCGAGGAAGGAAATCGGGCAAGATTTTTCTCTCCTAACTTGACAATACATTTTGTTCTCCTTTGTCATCAGTGATGACAGAAGCAATTATTTAAACTCCACCTGTAGTTATGCCAATGGTGCAACCTTTTTGTTTCCCTTTCTTTGCTTGAAGTGGCATGCTTAGCTAGATAGCTTGCAGCAGCTGGCGCTTCGTAACGGCGGCGTTGTGGTTTGGTTGTCTGATTCGCGGGAAGCGAATTTGCCGTGTTTTGTGATCTTGTTTTCTGTGTAAAATTAGTAGTCATGCCGGGAAACTGAGGGAAGCTCGAATGTAGATATGTCGGAAATGGTCCGAGTGATAAATGAGTTACTAAATTCCAAGTTGGAAACTCTAAGGCCAGACTTTCAGTCAACTACGGAAAGTTTAAAGTCCGAGATTAGTATGAATATTGAAATCCAAAATTCCAAGTTAGAAAACCTAAAGTCAGATATTAGTACGAATTCTGAGATTCAAAATTCCAAGTTGGAAAATTTAAATACGAATTCTGAGATCTTAAATTCCAAGTTTGGAAATTTAAATTTGGATCTCAAATCAAGTACTGAAATCCTCCATGATAAATTTGAACATTTAAATTCAGACCTTAAGTCCTCCATGATAAATTTGAAAAGTTAGATTCAGATCTTAAGTTAAGTACTCAAACCTTTGATTCCAAGCTCGATAATCTAAAAGCTGAGCTAAAGTCTGACGCGGAAATGTTACATTCTAAGTCTCTGAATGAACACAAATCTCAAATAGCAGAATTACGTAAGGATATGGAAGAGTATCGTGCTTTGTGTAATATGCGAGCAGAGGACTTAGCAACCCAGTTTTCCGATTTAAAACAAGAGTTAAAGGGTGAAACTAATAGTTTGCGCCAGGAAACCGACGCCTTGCAAGAACAGTATGCACAGTTACAAGAAAAAAGCGATAGTCATTGCCACCGTATAAAGACGATCGAAGGACAGTTCCAAACATTGCAAGAAGGTACCCGACAGGGCTATGCGGAAGTGAAATTTGGAATGAAAGAGATAACTGCGGAGGTGGAACAGCTGGATGAGAAGTTGGAGAAATTAAAAGTGTCAACTGCCGTATTTGTGGATGAGAGAATGAAGGTACAGGCGCCGCTAATTATAAAGCAAGAAGTATTAAAACAAGTGCCGGGTGTAGTGAGAGAAGAATTCTGTAAATACAAAGAAACCGGAAAGGGCACTGTAATTCCTGTTCAATGCTACGACGAAAAGATTGATTGGGAAGAATTTTCGGACCGAAATGGCATCCATCCTGTAAAGTTTATTAAAAATTTCGAAAATTTTCCACCTTTTATGGCTGCTAGTGAGGAGAAGAAAATTAATATGGTAATAAAACATTTAAGAGCAGGACCCCGACTGTGGGCAGAGCAATTAGAGGAGGAATTTTCATCTTTCGAGCAGTTCAAAGAAGATTTCTTGAATCTTTACTGGTCAGCAGAGCGGCAGATCGCCGTAAAATCAGAATTAATGTGCGGTGACCGTTATGACCCGAGAAGAGGATCGCAAACCGATTTTTTCATGCGGTGCTATGCATCTTGCCGATACTTAGACCAGCCTCATAGTGAAGAAGAGTATGTACGAATGATTGCGGCTAGGTTACCGGAACAGACACAGCTAATACTTACTAGCCACAAGATCCGCTCCATAAAGGATGCTGTAGATATGCTGGGAAGATTAGATGTACAAGAGCAAAGAATGTACAGAACAAGATACCAGGGGCAACATAATACTAATCATTTTCAAAATAACGGATCCCGACAGGAAAACCACCGAAGAGAAGGGAATAGAAATTTTCGGCAAGAACCGGAAAACTCAGGCCGGCAAGACGGAGTTCGAAAGGAAAACATAGAGGAAGGAAAGTCACATAGGCGGTTTCAGAATCACAACTACCGACCGCAAAATGAAGAACAGAGGGTAGCCTTGGTTTCAGAAGACAGCACCAGACATTTAAACTAGTGCCTGCCACTGAGAAGGCTTCGCCAGCGGCGGAGGCAGAAAAGAGGCCAAATACAGAGAAAATAGTATTAGTAAAAGAAGAAAAAATAGGCTTGAGGCGGAAAAAGGATCAACCAGAAGTATGTCTATACGATACAGTATTTAATAACGAAGTTGAAGAGGAACCGATAAGATACGAGAAAATTTTATTAACCAGTACAAGTGAAGAATTGAAGGCGGATGAGGTAGAAGATGAAAATGAATTTGATCACGAAATGGAAGTCGGAGAATCTGAGATCAGAGGAGAAGGCGAAGATGACATTTTTGAAATTGAAAACGAAAGAATTCAGGAACACATTTGGAGAGAACAAAGGAAATTACGCGAGGGTGAGATGATGTTAATAGGGATTGATGGTTCGGAAAATATGGATACAGGCGAGGTAAGCCTGGACGGGATTAAAGTTGTGCGGAAGTCTTACGTATTTCATGACGGCGCAGCCGGCGAGCGCGACGGCAGCCAACACACGCGTAACAGTCCAGGCGTAAACAGTGTTGGTACCTGTGCCAAAAATAATTTGAAGCACGCGGCAGCCGCTGGCGCAATAAACGAAGACGGCGGAACATTTTTATCGACTGAAGAGTATTATGGAGGTAATAAGTCAATACCAATGGACTACGGAACTTGTAAAGAAGATGTCGGGAAGCTGAAGCAACCACAGATACGTAAAGAAAAGAAGAGAATCGACCGGAAATATATCAAATGGAAGTGGAAAGCTAACGTGACAGGGGTGGAGATGAGCCCCTCATCTATTGATGTTGGACGAGGATGTCTACTCACTCCGAAATGGTCACGAATAGGGGACACCCTTTATCCTTATTTTTCTTAATTTTTTTATCTGGCGTATGCCTATTTCCTCACCGCTTCGGCGAATAAATCCTTGACTTTTCCGGCTAAACCCAGCGAAATAAATCCACGTTTCCACTCTCGTACCCTGCCTGAAAAAAATGCCAAAGCAGCAGCAGCAACAACAGTAGGCTTTGTGTAGTGCAGTGTAGTGCGTGAAGTGCTTCGACAAAAGTCGTATAGAGGTTAATGACCTCTACCAGTGTCGCAACCGAGGACTCCACCCATAGAGACTACGGTAGAAGCGGAAATATTATTTTTGTCATGTTGTGTATATATGTTCTTTCTTTTCAGTTTTATTTTCGTGAGAGTTGACAGTCTATGTGAGAGTTGACAGTCTATTTGAGAACTGTGACCACGAAAACTATAACAATTTCATGTGGTTCCTTCCTGTATTTTTTTTATAGTTTTATTGATGTTGTTTGTGTGCCTGTTTTTTTTTGTTTAACATATTTAAATGGCTTTGTGTATCTTATGTTAGTAGGTTGGCCACACTCGAGAGTTTGAGACTTGGTATTTGTAAATTTTCAATTTTCTTTTATTGTAATGATAATTCTTCAGTTTCTTTTGGAAAAAACCTGAACAATTATCACAAATTGGTAGTTGGGGAATGTAACATAACAGTAGCATTCCGCCGCTCCGAAATGAGCGCATGACTACATTGTTGAAAGTCAGTCGTTATCGAGGTATGGTAGCGAACGGCTCGCGTCGCGTAATGTGAGACGCTATACTAACTGTGCGGGTGTAGCAAGAAGTAAGAAGAAGAATGAACTAGTTTAACCATTGCGACGTATGTTTTAAATTGATTTGAACAGTGTGTTGAGATACCAGAACAGTGAAGTGTGGCATCAAAAGTAATTTAGTGTGGACTGATTTGGATTAAAAACTTTCCTTTTTTTCTAAGAATCTTGCAATCGACGGATTACGAAGTTTCAATAGCCTTATCATCTAAATTCTGATAGTGGCCAACTGGTTCGATGTGTACTTTATTCTAATAAATGTGTGGAGAACCGATTTTCATTACTTAAGACTTGAAGATTTCTCTTAATTAGTAATCCTCACACTTTTATCGGACTGGTTTTGGACCCTATCTGGCGACCGGCGGCGACTACGAACTCATTTATCCGGCTTCTGGTGCTGTATGTTAGTAATTAAAACTTTAGCAAGCACGAAGTTCGGTCTACAGTACAGTAAGTATCATGTCAACCCCAAGAAAGACAGTAGTCTTACACCGGCCCAAGAGGATATGGATGATCTCGTGAAACTGGACCTACAGGAGAAAAGGTGCATCATGGTCTAGAACCCAAGAAGAGGAAACATACTTGGACAGACAGAGGTAGCGAGCCCTCTTATACCGCACGCAGGAAACTGGAAACGGATGAAGATGGTGAGGAGTTATCACGGCTCAACAGTTTCACATATTACTTGTTTTTAACAGCTGTTAACAATTTCAAAGTACTTAATGTTGAAGTTGGTTAGTATGTATCATCCCAAGGCAATCGTTGGATAAAAAACAAGTATTAGCAGAATTTTGGCAGTCCCGATGTGTAACTGTAGCAAAGTCTCAGTTACACATCAGGAAGATACGGAAGCAGCGATGTAGCCAGAGTAACAACTAGCTGCACTCAAGAAGTAACGACTGTTTGTTTACACTTAACTAGTGGCAAGTCTGAACAGAGTTTTACACATGGAGTGCTATCTAGTGACTATTTCCAAAGCCTCTGAAGTTATTGCTATTGTTTTTATTCAATTTTTGTTTGCCTGCTCCGCAAAAATTGTTGTTCCTCACAATTGCAAAATGCATGCTGTGATTTGATTTTTGTGTTCAAAAGGCTTATCAGCTGCTCAGATTCATACGGGGTTGTGTCTAGTTTATGGATATACAACAAAAAGAGAAGGAACGATTAGAAAATGGTCACCGGACTTCAAAACCAGAGAAGTAGCAGGCGCAGTATAGAGACCATTGAAACTGTCCAACAAGTGGATCTGATCAGTGATACACGATTAGTATGGGCAGCACTATGGCTGATGGCTACTAAATGCTGCCATCATTACACGATTCAAATTCCAAATGGAGAATTTCTATGCAGAAAGATTAAAGAAGCTGATGCAATGTTACGAAAAGTGCTTGGAAGTAAATGGCAATTGCGTGGAAATGTGAAGTAGGTTTGTAGGAAACAAACAGCTCTTTGTAAGACCTAGACGTGCACTGGAGTATGTGAAAAACACTTTGTCTCAACTATAACCGTGTGTCGCCTCGGATATGTTCAGTTATGACTTTATAATACGAGGTCACCACTTAGCTTTATTTTAACCAAAAGCTAAGGAAAGGTATAAGTAAATAATGTTCACGAAGTCTTGGAGTTAAAACCACTATATTCTTGAAGATATTGTTAAGTCATTGACTGAATAGGCATCAGACAAAGTCACAGAAGGAAAGTTTGCAAGTTTGATTAACCGACTCGAGCCAAACCACACCCCACAGTTCTCAGTACAACTTTCTAGTTGGAGAAATTGTATAAACGTGAGTCACATGCTTCCATTGTTCAACTGGTTGGTTAATGCCAAAATTCAAACAATCCAGAGGCCCCATATGGTGTAATACTATCTTACTGCGACATTTTGATACAATTGTACGAGCTAAGTTACTTATTGACGAGCCTACAGTCTCTTAAAGATTAGCTGACTGCTACTGTTCGAGACTACATCTTGTCGCATGCACGGTCCCTGGACGACTGACTGAGCTAGCTGCTACTGCGAACAAGGAAGGTTCTGGTACTCACGGACCGTGGGAAAGTGTTCATTTCTGCATTCACATCGGTAGCTAATCAGATACCAAATCACATGTCTGAAAATCTTGCATCATACAATTTTGACCTTGACAACAAAAAATAATCCTATCAGTCTGAAATTTTACAAATCGCTAGGTCTTGTAGCAAATGTCAACTTTAGTTACTATAAAAATTTTTGCAACTTTAATAATTTAGCTGAACATAAATAATTCTGATACAAACTTTCAAAATACTACTCCAGGCGGATGCTCAAAACTGATCCGAGCGTGGCGGTGTAACGGTTAGCGTTCTCGCCTCGCATTCGGGAGGACGGCGGTTCGAATCCCCGTCCGGGCATCCAGATTTGGGTTTTCCATGGTCTCCCCAAATCACTCCAGGCAAATGCCGGGATGCTTCCTTCAAAAGGCCATGGCCGAATTCCTTCCCATTCCTTGCCCCCCATCCTTTCCCGTCTCTAAAGACCTCGATGTTAAAAAGAGACGTAAAGCAGTTACAAAAAAAAAAAATCAAAACTGATGCAAAGCAAAATACTATCTTGACAAATATAAAAATCTGCTTTCTTTCTAGTTTTAATTAACATAGTAACTAACTACAGAAATAAAATGCAATATTATTTAATCCAACACACGGTTCTGAGAATAAAATTTTGTTATGAAGTTCACAAGATTTATAAGATACATGACATCTTAGTTATTAAATATGCCTCACATAAGGACACATTTTGACATAAATGGCGACCACTGCAATATGAGCGGGCAATAAGACTTTGGGTTGGCGTTATCAGCAGGAAAACACTCCACCACCCACCTAGCAGCAAACAGCTTTGTAGGAGATGGAAGGAGCAAACCAGACAGCAGGGGAGGTCTTCAGTGTGGAAATCGCGACCGTGCAACACAACATCAGGTTTCTCACCCTAAAGCAGTTCTGCCTGGTGGGCCTCCGTTTAAGAGAAATCGGGGGTTAAAATGAATAAAAATTGTGTGTACATGATCTATACCTGTACGGAAGATCATCTGTTTATGACATAAGTTTAGCTGTGCACATTAATGTGATCTGATCAGGAGTGATGGGTCAGAAGTTCCATCCCACAACCACGATTTTTTTTCTATTTGTGTTTTTTTATTGCTATTCAATCTTATAGCATTAAAAATTTGTTTTGAAACAAATTCTACAAAATTTTTATTTCCTTTGTCAAATATGCAAATATTAGGATTATATAAATCATAAAAACATATGAAACAAGAAAATTATATTTAAAAAAATTAATAACACGCTTTTTTAGTAATGTGAACTAAAAGAGAAACCAGGAGTTAAAACGTAAAAAAATTGTGTCTACATGAGTTATATCTGTACGGAAGACAATTTTTTTATAATGTCAATTTAACTGTGTGCGTTAAGGCAGTGTGTTTGTGTGCGGGGGTCCATAGTCCAATTCCACGACCCACGAAAATTTTTAGTATTTTTTGTATTTATTTGTATTTTTTTATTTTGTTTTGAAACAAATTTTCCAAATTAAATGTTTTCCTTTGAGAAATATGCAAATGTTTGGATGATATAAATCATAAAAACATTTGAAACAAAAATTAAGTGCACACCAGGAACATTTTATGAACGATATCCCTCCACAGGCACATACAGTATTTATTACTGATATAGGAAAGCAGATTTCATTAGCATTTGTAACATTTCCATCTTCATTTGAAATTCCTTGACCATAAACTGTTGTAGCAACATGAGCTCTCCACGAATGAACCAACTACAAAAATTCTTCATTTCTAACGCATGGTTAGACAGACAACTCCAAAAATTTGTTTATACAATTCTTTCCTCAGTTTTCCTAACTTTGATCAGGTCACAACAACGCTTCTATACTCCAGCTCCAAGCGCCGAATTTTTTCATGTATCCTTGGACCAAACTGGTTGCCTGGTTCCAGGGTACAAAGGAATACCTGTCATAGCAATTCTCCAGATAGCTTCAAGCCATACAGTGCAGTGTTTAAACGACTCATTTTTGCTGAGTTCTGCTTTCACACAGCACAGTCTTCGTGCCTTTGAATTCCAGAGTGTGATTATAAATACATTTATGGGCACATCCAATTTGATCAGTACTAATAACAAATTCTGAGTTGAAAGTAGGAATTTACAAGCATTAATAAATACTGTATGTTGCTGTGGAGGGATATCCTTAATAAAATGTTCCTGGTGTGCACTTAATTTTTGTTTCTAATGTTTTTATAAATTATATCATTCAAACATTTCTTAAAGGAAAATAAATAATTTAAAAACAAATTTGTAATGTTTCAAGATCAAATAGCGATAAAAAATACAAATAGGATTTTTTGTTTTTTTGTTTTTGGTTTGGGACTTTGGACCCCCTGCATACAAACATACATGCCTGGCTAAATCAACGTTATAAACTAATGGTCTTCCCTACAGATAAAAAGAATTTAGACACAATTTTTCACTTTTTAACCTCCGATCTCTTAAATGGAGGCCCGCCAGGCAGAACAGCTTTAGAATGAGAAACCAGAGGCAATGTATTATTCATTATACTTGTTCGTACTGCGATTGCAATTTCCACACTGAAGACCTTTCCTAGTAAGTATGACATTGATAACCAATGCAAACAGTGACATTGGTCACCGGTGCCAAAATAAGGGATGACATTACAGGTATGGAAGCCAAAATTCAAGATGATAAGAGCAATAGAAATATTCAAAACATACCCAGTTAAAATTATGCAATTAAATGCTAGTAAGCTCTACACTTTTACAGAAACTGATAGGGCCATTTTATGTATTCACAAAATATGACTCTATGAATAATGCCCAGAAAAATCTGGGACAGTTACACCCCATGTCTAACTGAAAACTAATCCCAGAATAATTCTTTGTTGGTATCAGCAGCAAAGAGCATAATGGTGTGAAAATAGAACTTTACTCACCAAAACCAGCAAACAGAATCACAAATGTCCCCACCCAAAAAAATTTAAGTTCTATATTCCTAGCTGAACGTTACAGTCCTGCCTTCAACCTTATCATTCCAAAGAAAAAAATCTCTCAGACAGGGAATAAAGACTGGGAAGTCAGCTCCACACAGAAACACAGCCATTACGAGGTTTGCTATTTATATTTCTGGCCTCGGCAACAATAGGTGTTGCCAGGCGCCATCAGACGTTTCCATTAGAACTATCGACATTGTTGAACATAGCCTTATTCACAACAATGTGTCATTTGAGTGCAATTTTGTTGTTTGCAGTAACTTTAAAAATTCATCTTGGGTGAAAAATGGAATTAATTCGTGATCATTTTTGTGCAATTATTTTTCACAACATTCGACGTGGATTATGAAGACAAGAGTGCATCGATGGACTTATTTCTTTATATGGCAATAAAGGATCATCAAAGAGCACTGTAATAAACTGGTATAATGAATTCAATTGTGGCCGAAGTTCACTTCAGGACAAATTCCGTCAGGGTCGTCCAAAATCGGTTGCTGTGCCAGAAAACATGGATGCTGTGTGTGAACTGATAAAGCAAGATCGTCATGTGTCATACTGTGAGATTGAGGCATCTTTGGGCATTAGTATGACAAGCATCAATAAAATACTGTATGAATATTTGGCTGTAAAAAAGATTTGTTCGCGTTGGATCCCACATAATCTCACAAATGCTCGAAAGGAAGCTAGTGTTGATTGGTACAAGGAAATATATATATTAAAAAAAATACATTCAAGGTGCATCAAGGGCTGTGTATAAAATCTACATAGGTGACAAATAATGGATATATGCATATGAGCCCGAAAAAAAAACAGCAATCGACTATATGGGTCTTCCAAGACGAGCCAAATCCGACAAAAGTTGTTCGCGGAAGAAGCACATCGAAGCAAATGGTTGCCTGTTTCTTTGGCATTACTGGTCACATGGCGACAGTGGCGTTAGAGCAACGTAGGACGGTCAACTCTGAATGGTACACGACCATTTGTTTACCAGAAGTCTTTGGAGAAATTCAGAAAAGTCGAAGAAAAGGCGAATAATTCTTCATCATGACAATGCGAGCTGTCACACATCTGCTCAAACAAAGGATTTTTTGACCACTCAAAACATCGAATTGATGGGTCATCCACCATACAGCCCTGATTTGGCACCCAATGACGTCATTTTATTCCCGCACTTCAAAAACAAATTACGTGGTCAACGATTTTCAACACCCGAAGAAGCGGTTGATGCATTCAAGATGCATGTTCTGGAGTTACCTCCATCGAAGTGAAAAAAGTGCTTCAAAAATTGGATCAAACGCATGCAATAGTGTATTTTTCTTCACGGAGAATATTTTGAGAGACAATAAAACCAATTTCGATCATAAATATTTGTTTTTTAATTATTAGGCCTCAAATATAAATAGCAACCCTCTTAACGCCTACGGTAGTAGGCAAATTACTGGTGAAACTTGGCGAAGCGGATCATCAATTCCGATAAACTTTCAACAATCATAGTGAGACCAAGTGTCTTGGGTGAGCAGTAACACTCTGGCCTCGCATTTGGGAGGACACAGGTTCGAATCCCTGAATGAGGTAAAGTACTATTAATGCATAAACTTCTCATTAGTCCACCCCTTCCTAGTTCAAGCAACACTTCGTCACTACCGACTCTATTCAGGATCAGCGCAGCTTACTTTGAAGTTGACCTACACTTGTTGGTTGTGATATAGCAAGCCACATGGCACTTTTTTGCTACACGGCACAAGCCATCGCACACCCCACACGGTCTCGCTTTGCCATATGTCATACTGTGGGCACACCTTTTGAAGGTACGGAACCCCAAAAATGGCACAATGAATACGTCAGGAAAGCATTAAAATGAGAAATGTGTTACCTTATCTGTGAAGTTGCAGACGGTAGTCGTGTCACTCGACAGTAGTCTTCGTGGATTTGGAATTCTTCAAACTCTTCAAAACTTATGGAGCAGTATGCACAAATATACAGTGGACAGGAATCATCTGAGATATGACAGAATAAAATATAGTTAGGAAGAACCACAATAATCAATATATACTGTATCATAAAAGTAAGTGTACAATGTGTGTGCCTATAAAATTCAAGAATGAGTCCCGATACGATCAATGGAATTATATGGTGTGGTAATCGTCTATCCCTCATCCATGAAGAAGGTTTCCGTTTTTACCTGAAGGGCGTGCTGTTGAAGATGTAAGGGCCAGAAATTTCGCCCTCTAGAAATTTCTAAACAGCCCAGAACATTGGAGAGCATTCCAAAACATTCCAGAATGTTCAGAGATGTTTTGGAAAGTTCGGGAACATCCCGGAACAATACAGAACACTCTCAAATGTTGTGGAACGTTCTGGAACATTGTGGACCATTCGAAGCCTTCTTTTGTACGGGTGGGATTACCCTTTGGTGAGGGTGTATAAAGCAAGTTCCGTCGTGGGTTCAAACGTCACTTTCTTATCAGTGACGAAAGGAAGAACCGAAAAAGAAGTGAACATTCCAAAGTAGTACAGTGAGTGAATAAAAACAAACAGTGAAGAAGGCTCCTGATTTACCTGAAGGGCATACTGTTCAAGATATAAGGACTTAACAGTGAAGTGTGAGTAGTCAAAGTGATACAGTGACTGAATACAAATCGAAAATAAAGTGTTTAAAGTGTATTTATTAGTAAAAAGTTGATTTGATTTATATTTTATACAATGCCCTAACTTAAGCAAAACGGCAGAAACAAAAAGAGCAGCGAAAAAAAAAAATAAAAAAACAACGAAAATTGGATCTCCAAACATACTACACAGAAATCTGAACTCACCAAAACTATGTGATGGAACAAAGACGAACTAATGACTGCAAGCGACAAAATACACACAGTATTTATCTCCAGAATATCACTGATCTGTAGAGAACTGCCATTCCAATTTAAAAGACTGCTATTTTTAATCAAATTAGCCTATAGGTAACAATGAAAGGAAAGAAATGAAGCGAGGCAATATTTACATGGAAAAGAAAGGGAAAAAACACCCAACACTCACCAAATTTGAAGGGAGGAGGGCAACAGCAACACAAAAAAAAAACAAAAAAAAACGCACAAACAAAGAAAATACAATATTTCGGGTAAAACCCTTTTTCAAGTTAACAGAGGTAGGTGGCTGGACTTGTGCAAGACTTGCGTTCGACGCAGTCACTCATAGAACGCAACAGACCGTCGGGGGGGGGGGGAGCAACGATAATATAACTGCGAGTATAAGAAAGATTCAAATGGTTGAAAACATAATAGTTATAAAACATATAAATTTCCGTTAATATCTTCCATCCTCACCCTATACACCCACCACTGGCCAGAACAATAGTTTCATATATTTTTCAATTATATTTTTATTTATTTATTTATATTTTTTTATAACTATTATTTTTTTCAACCATTTTAATCTTTCTTATACTCGCGGTTATATTATCGTTGCTCCACCCACCACCTGCGTTGAACGCAAGTCTTGCGCAAGCCCACCCACCTACTTCTGTTAACTTGAAAAGGGGTTTTTCACCCGAAATATTTATTTTCTTTGTTTGTGTTGTTTTGTGTTGCTGCTGCCCTCCTCCCTTCAACTTTGGTGAGTGTTGGGTGTTTTTTTCCCCTTTCTTTTCCATAAAAATTAGCCTATAGTTTTACAATTAACAAAGCGCAAGGACAAACTTTAAAACATTGCAGCATCAACCTCAAAGACCCTCGCTTCTCTCACAGTCAACTATACATAGCTTGCTCCCAAGTAGGAAATTCAAAAAAAAATAAAAATGTACATATATACCCCACATAACAAAATCAAAAATGTTTTTTTTACAAACGAGTATTGTAAGTAGTTAGAATATGTTTTCAAAAAAAAAAAAAAAAATTACTTCTTTATCCTTTTATTCCAACTACCATACCTTCAATCAACTCTCTGATCGAAGCCGGGTACCCCAGCTAGTAATAATAATAAAATCAGCATTCAACACACACAGAAACTATCAACCCACCTTTATTGTTGTGGCACAAGGCATGTGTAGACAGTGTCGACACGTCAGGGTAAATGCGACCACATACTTGGCAGATGTGAGACGGCGGAGCTAAGCACGTGTCGTGGCTGAAAACATGTCTTGTTAACAGATTCACTGTGGGTAGAGATTCTGCGCACACGGCACACGTATACGGCAGTTCTGACTCGACACTGCCGTTCTCATTTGACGCATTGACGGCTGAGCCGACGGAAGGGAAAGTGTGGGTAACTGACTGTTCACTTCTGGAGTCGTCTAGTACACTATCGTTGGCCCCATTCCAACACTGAAGTAAAAAGTCTTCTGGGATTTCAAATAGTGACCTAGAAAGAAAAACGATCTTGAATTGTCTCTCATATTAATTGACTGCCAAACATCTTCAACATATGGACTGTACGAGGTGCATTCAAGTTCTAAGGCCTCCGATTTTTTTTCTCCGGACTGGAAAGAGATAGAAACATGTGCATTGTTTTAAAATGAGGCCGCGTTCATTGTCAATACGTCCCAGAGATGGCAGCACCGTACGGCAGATGGAATTTTACCGCCAGCGGTGAGAATGAGAACTGCTTTAGATACTTAAAATGGCGACGTTTTCCTTACTTGAACAGCATGCAATCATTCGTTTTCTGAATTTGCGTGGTGTGAAACCAATTGAAATTCATCGACAGTTGAAGGAGACATGTGGTGATGGAGTTATGGATGTGTTGAAAGTGCGTTCGTGGGTGCGACAGTAATGAAGGCAGAACATCGTGTGACAACAAACCGAAACAACCTCGGGCTCGCACAAGCCGGTCTGACGACATGATCCAGAAAGTGGAGAGAATTGTTTTGGGGGATCGCCGAATGACTGTTGAACAGATCGCCTCCAGTGTTAGCATTTCCGTGGGTTCTGTGCACACAATCCTGCATGACGACCTGAAAATGCAAAAAGTGTCATCAAGGTGGGTGCCACGAATGCTGACGGACGACCACAAGGCTGCCCGTGTGGCATGTTGCCAAGCAATGTTGACGAGCAACGACAGCATGAATGGGACTTTCTTTTCGTCTGTTGTCACAATGGATGAGACGTGGATACCATTTTTCAATCCAGAAACAAAGTGTCAGTCAGCTCAATGGAAGCACACAGATTCACCGCCACCAAAATTTTTTTGGGTAACCGCCAGTGCTGAAGAAATGATGGTGTCCATGTTCTGGGACAGCGAGGGCGTAATCCTTACCCATTGCGTTCCAAAGGGCACTACGGTAACAGGTGCATCCTACGAAAATGTTTTGAAGAACAAATTCCTTCCTGCACTGCAACAAAAACGTCCGGGAAAGGCTGAGCGTGTGCTGTTTCACCAAGACAACGCACCCGCGCATCGAGATAACGTTACGCAACAGTTTCGTTGTGATAACAACTTTCAAGTGATTCCTCATGCTCCCTACTCACCTGACCTGGCTCCTAGTGACTTTTGGCTTTTTCCAACAGTGAAAGACACTCTCCGTGGCCGCACATTCACCAGCCGTGCTGCTATTGCCTCAGCGATTTTCCAGTGGTCAAAACAGACTCCTAAAGAAGCCTTCGCCGCTGCCATGGAATCATAGCATCAGCGTTGTGAAAAATGTGTACGTCTGCAGGGCGATTACGTCGAGAAGTAATGCCAGTTTCATCGATTTCGGGTGAATAGTTAATTAGAAAAAAAATCGGAGGCCTTAGAACTTGAATGCACCTCGTACATTAATGTAAAGACAAAAATGTTTGTGACCTATACAGAAATTCACACACATTTCCTTATTCAATACCAATAAAGCTACATGAGTAATAAATAATAATAAAATCCTACCTTGAAGACTGTCTCATGCTGTCCGTCACACATCTAGTCTTCTTAAATGTGCTAGTAACTGCGCTACAGCTTACAACTATCATTTATAATGCTATTATAGTGACCTACCAATGAAGACGAACCTTTGTTTTGTTTCTGTAACGATTAAATAAGTTTTTAACTGAAAACCAACCAGAAAGAAAAGTATTCATTTTGGTTAAGTTCACATATTATTTATTATCAGTGGTTTTTTGTTTATTTATATTTGCTGAATGTAGATATTTTCATGAGATTATCGGTCCATGGATACTGCTGTCATAGCAAACTAATAAATAAGGCATCACGTTTATACCAAGATATAGTGAATGTACTAATGCACATGTGGAGGAACCTTTCTTTTTTTGAGCAGCAATATTAACAGAGGTTTTGATTAGATCAAAAAAAAAAAAAAAATTTAAAGGGGTTTCATGAGCACCATGCTACTAAAGCAATTACTCCACACAAATGGAAGCTGTTCCACATTTACCGAGCGTGGTGGTGTAACGGTTAGCGTTCTGGTCTCGCATTCGGGAGGACGGCGGTTCGAATCCCCGTCCAGGCATCCAGATTTGGGTTTTCCACGGTTTCCCAAATAACTCCAGGCAAATGCAGGGATGCTTCCTTCAAAAGGCCTTCGCCGAATTCCTTCCCATTCCTTGCAGACCCCCCCCCCTCCCCCCATCATTTCCCGTCTCTAAGGACCTCGCTGTTAGAGAGACGTTAAGCAGATAAAAAAATTAAAATAATAAAAAAAAGTACCACATTTACCTTCATCCATGTGGCCCGGGCCAGAATTAAGCATGGTGAGTGAGCGATAAACATTCTGGCCTCTCCTTCGTAAGGACGCGGGTTCGGATCCCCGTAAGGGCATCCAGATCTGGGTTTCCATGGTTTCTCATAATCACTCCATGTGAATGCCGGGATACTTTCTTCAAAAGGCCATCACTGAATCCCTTCCTGTTCCTTGGCCCCAGTCCCATCCCGCCTTTAATGACCTCGATGTTGATGAGGCGTAAAGTTAAAAAAAAAAGTAATATTACATGTTATAACGTAAGCTGCTAAGATTTATTTTTTACTTTGCTTTGGTCTCACACATCACTGGTGTAATTATTTTATCTGAATGTAAGTAGTCTTCGAACAGTGATTATGGGACAGCTAACAGCTATGACCGAATCTCGTAGCATGGCCTAGCATTATGTAGCTACCAATACCATCATGTCAGCATCAGTAATATCCTGCTGCCATAGATCTGCTACACTATTAGATAGTTTTAGTCATTTTATCATTTAGTTATGCCTCATATTTGAGGGATCCAGTAAATTATCAGTTCACGGATGCTATCGAGATAGCCTCGCAGTAGCGAGCTAGCGCTCGTGGTGTGTGCAGTCGAGCGCTACTGTAAACAGGTTGCTCAGCATTAGCTGTCTTATCACTTACACGATACTAGCTGACACGGCAATGCTTCACTATTGCTGGACTTGACTACACGTATAGATTAAATGAACATGCTTGGAAGTTTGTATTTGGTTAAAATTAGATATTTACATAATTAATTTAATGATAAAATGACGCCAATGCAACAGTTTTTGTAGCTTTATTGCCGTACGCAATTCGACTCTCACCGAGGCATCATCAGCGATGAATTATTTACATTAGTGTGGGTGTGATCGGCCGAGCGGAAACCTATCAATTTCACACTTAATACGACAGAGTGGAGAGAGGGAAGCTGTGGTTGTTCGCCTTGGGCACCTGCCTACACCTTAGAGTGTAGTCTGCAGGCATATTGCCAAGGAAGTAACTGAGCCTTAGCTACTGAGAAACTATAGACACGGCGTAATCTCACTGATTAGCATTAAACATTTACATAAATATTATCATACATCTTTAACCAAGGAGAGGTGACTTATCTCTTAGGAATGACAACAGGACATGTTAATGACTACTGGTTTATTACACTTGAAGACAGATCGGCGTACATGTTACACTATTGGCTACATTGATCAAAGGCGTGATTTGTCACTAGAAATACCTTATGCTGATTGGTTAATATTCATTGATCTTCCATTGGTGAACTATTACTGACGTTACGCTATACTGATTGGTTGACAGAATAACAATATTACATTGGTAGACTGATTACAGGGCAAGGCACATTAAACCCTATCGAAATGAGTGACTGTCGGCGAATGCATTAGATTCCTATCTATCGGTGGACATACTATTATGAAGATGAACACGCAAGCAGTGGATCAAGCAAGCCTTAAGTACCTGTTAGGTGATGGTGTTGAACGGTGCGTCCATGGATGATGGAAGATGGACCGTCGAGTCCGTGGTGTAAGTTGGACTGCCTGGGGCCGTGTGCTCCCAGTTTACAGGAAAACTCATTAGGGATTCTGGTGGGGATAAAACGTGATGTTAATTGGCTCGCTAGGACTAAGTGGAGATGGTAAGGGCGGAGTTATAGTACGAGTAGTGGGGACTGCATAGTGTGGTGGTTTCCAGGCTGACATAAGCTTTGCAAAGCTATTCTATACGCTGTGGGTTCCCTCTAGTAAGCACTCCCACACAGTCGGGAAACTGCTGCAGTATACAGGCTGCTGAAATTTCAGTGAGGCGCAGCCTGCGATAAGAAAGTAGCATAACGCAGTCGTAAGCCATGTACCGAGTTACAGGCGTGTGTAGCAGAGGCTTGGTACGTGCTCAACCTGAGACCTTCGTGCTTCGTTACAAAAGATAACATTGGCGCAGCGTGAGATCTGGCTCGCTGGTCCAACTGGATGTGAATCGGAACTACAATGAGTTTGAATAAAGGCTTCAAATCAATACCCTAGACCTTAGAATACGCGTACCCGCGACAACCACACATTTCTGCTTTTTCTCCAAAGCATGTTTCCTTTACAGCCATTTGTCATAGCTGCTGTGTACATGATGTAAGGAGAAAAAGCAGAAATATGTGGTTACAAACTTGAAAACCACTAATATGTAAATAATTCGTCACTGATCATGCCTCGATGAGAGTCGAAACGTGTACAGTAATAAAGCTACAAAAACAGTAGCATTGGAGTTATTTTATCATTTAATTTACTGAGCAACAGCGGAAAAATGGCCTATAACAACACTGCATTTACAATTATTTATGTGCTTTGAAACACAAATTTTAATCACTGTTTCATTCAGTTTCAAGTTCATTGGAATGGTTTTGGGTATGCAATGTTATTGACGATGCCATTCGGCATATATATGTTAGGCTCCAAGACTTAAAATGCTCACTGAGCGAAATAAATGACCACATTGAGGTTTATCAGTATCTAACCTTTTGTGTTCAAGACAAATTGGCCCAGGCTGCGTTGAATATATATGATTCTTCTTACCAGTCACGTTACAAGGGTATAAAAAAAATAAAAATGTGAGTCGCCATGTGTGGAGAATGCAACCTGGATCAGATGTGAATTTTGCAGTGGCAATTTTGAGTTATCCACAGTGCATTCTGGCTGTTTTTTTTTTTTTTTTTTTTTTGTAGTGCCATAATGTGTTGTGGCCATTTTCAAAAAACCAGAATGTGTTGTGGTAATTTTTTTCACTCAATGAGTGTTTTTGGTCTTTGAGCCTAACATATATAAAAAAATCATCAGTTTCCCTACACAGCAATGCACCACATGTATTTGTTCTTGAGGTAATTTTTCCTTTTTTCAATAGCTAATAATTTTATTTCAAAATGTTATGATGAAAGATCATTTTGTAATTTAAAACACATTTGTCATCAAAAAAATTTATTACTATATCACTGCTAATGTAATGATTTTAAACACGCATTTCATTCTTTAGCTAATGTTGAACTTGAAATAACAGGTAATGTCTGTAGAAAGTCACCTGCCATTAATATTAGAGCACCACTGAATGGCCATTTATTTCTATGCAAATTTTGCAATGTTTGATGAAATTCTTTCAAAGATTTTCATGCGCCATTGAGCACTCATCCAGTATTATTATATTGTATCACTGGAGTACTTTACTGATTCCTGAAGTTTCTGAAATGTTGTAGGTTTATATTTGACTACTTGGCAGTGGTAAAATAACAACAAGATAAGAAGGAATTGTACTATTCATTTGAAATTTGTAACACATGTTCCTCAGGTCATAACTTTTGAGAGAAAGTGTACACAAAAGCAAAATGAAACGTACTATAGACGTGGTGCCACAAGAAAGTTATGAAATGATGCAACTTAAACAGTAGAAACCGCTATTTCCATTCTAGTTGTTCACGCCAAAGATAGTAACTACACTCTATTGTAATGACTGTAAATCGATGTCACATTTTCGTGCTAACAGACCAGCTGGACCAGACTGAAAAAATACGTAAATTGTTACAGCAAAGAAGCGAGGAATTTAGTTTTCATTAAAATAAATTAAGGTAACATGATTTTTTTTGTGTCGGCAATATACTGGCATGGTGATTAGGTTGTAATTCAGCCTGGACCAAACTGAAAAAAACAAACAACGTAACAACAGTATTAGATGTGAGGAATTAGTTTTAGTAGCGTTGCTATAGATTGCTGATACTATATTTGACAAGGAAAATTTTACTACAAATGGTGGTTTTTTTTACTATTGAAATGCTTCATTTTGTAACTTTCGTGAAGCACCTCGTCTAAGGTATTTTTCATTTCGCTTTCATGTAAACTTTTTCTCAAAAGGTATGACCACAGGAAGGCGTGTCACAAATTTCAAGCAAATAGCACAAGTCCTTCTTTCCTCGTTCTTATTTTATAGTCACCGACTATTTTGTAATTCAGTGACAGTTAAAGTGCTGAATTTGCTGTGCGTAAAACATCCAAAAGAGTTAGTCCAATTGCAGATGATGCAGTTGCGAATGAGATATTGGATGGTGCACGTACAGCTGCCATTGAAATAGCCACCAGGCTTATGCATACAACCAATTTCTTGTGAGTTATGATTTCTTTCTTCAGGTCAGATTGAGGATTTCAATAGCTTTAAACCTTCTCCTGACATCGCGGACCATCCAGTAGTGTTTTAGTCTATAGAGGACACACATACAAACATTGCCTGTTACATACATATGTTAAGTGTAGATTCCCAGTCATCCACAAGCCCAATAATGGAGTGGTGTTAGCTCTGATGTATATAACATCTTATAAGCAGCCCACAAGTGCAGTAGATCAAGACACAAGACGATCAAGAGACCAAGATCTAAATCACAAGAGGATTAGGCCACTTTTCACAGATTTTTACCTATTAACATCATTCATAGCGTATTCCTGTGGATAATGGACAAATTATTGAGCTGTTGTTAGTTAATTGATTTAAGAAAAGGAAGAAAGATTACTGACATCTTTGGGCGCATGCAATCAGTCAGAGCACAGAAGAAGTTGGTATCTCTTACATGCTTTACGAAGAGCTCAGGGATAATGGAAATAACTTTTTTTGGAATGTAATTTGCTGCCTTCAATAATTTATATGAAATACTGTCGCCTATTCTTCAACGAAAAAATGAAAAAGGAGAAATTGCATTCAACAAGTTGAAATGTTTATCAGATGTTTTCCCTCTTCCATTCTTTGGTATTATTGTTATATCTAACAAAAACATCCCGAATATTTGTCCACATTTTTATCATCTCCTTGCTAAAAATAAACAAACAAAATAATTATCAAAGACAAAATCCTAAGCAGACATTGTCATTCGTTATTTATAACTAAATTCTATAATTAGAGATCCAGTGTTTTGTCCCACAATACAGGGCTAGTCAAAATTATTGCAATGATTTCAGAAAATTACTACAGAATTATTATTTAACATATACTTACAAGATTACGCAGTTATATAAACAAACTTGAAATTTTTTTTGAGTGTCTACAGATGCTCAATATGTGCACCTTTAGTGACTCTGCAGACATCAAGTCTATAATTGAGTTCTTCCCATACCCGATGCAGCATGTCTCTGTCAATGAGAGCAAATGCATTGGTGATGTGAACCTGCATTCTGGTCTGTGTTTGGGGTTTCATAAAAGACACAGTGTTCGTGCCACCAGTACCAGTTGATCTGCCAGACCTGCGGGTTCGCATCACCAATGTATTCGCTCTCATTGACAGAGACACGCTGCATCGGGTATGGGAAGAACTCGATTTTAGACTTGATGTGTGCAGAGTCACTAAAGGTGCACATATTGAGCATCTGTAGACACTAAAAAAAACTTTCACAGTTTGTTTATATATGTGTGTAATCTTGTAAGTATATGTCAAATAATAAATCTGTAGTAATTTCCTGAAATCACTGCTATCATTTTGACTAGCCCTGTATTAGGTTAAATTACAACTATCAGAAATTCAACATTAATACTTTGAGCAATTTTTCAATTGTTTCCACCAAAAAGAAGTTGCCTGGAGTAAAATCATGAATTTAGTCACGTGGGCTCCTGTCTTCCCAGAACAACACGATGGTTGTTCCATCTAGTGACAAAGGATGACTGCTGGATGACACAATCATGACTGATGTTGTTGTCGTGTAATTTTTTTTTTTTTTTTTTTTTTTTTTTTTTTTTTTTTTTTTTTTTTTTTTTTTTTTTACTTATGGCTTTATGCCTCATTGACATCAAGGTTGTTAGAGGCGGGATGGGACTGGGGAAAAGGAGCGGGAAGGAATTGTCCATCGATTTTTGAAGGAAGCATCCCGGCATTCGCCTGGAGTGCTTTGAGGAAACCATGGAAAATCAATATCTGGATGCCTCGACGGGGATTCGAACAGTCGTCGTCCTAAACGCGAGGCCAGAGCGTTAACCACTCACCCACCACGCTCGGTGTCGTGTCATGTCCTGTCCCGTCATTCTGTGTGAAAAGTCATCCCATGCACCTGTACAGTTCACTAATGCAATATCGCCGTATGACTTTTTATCGTATGACCAAAACCGTTGCATGTGAAAGGGCCCTTAGATGCAGTTTAGTAAAATCCCAGAGGTCAGTAAACTTCCACCAAGGTATCCCACATTAAACATCCATAAAATAGAGACTACTTGAGCAGTCTTGATACTAGCAAAACTGAACAATAATACAAAACCAGTAATCACATATAATCTGTTTAGTTTTTTGGCTAAGTCAATATACTTTATATCTGTTTAAATACATAATTCAGATTGTCATTTTCAGAAAATTTAGCTAAAATGTAAAAGAAGGCTTAAAACACTTCATTTTAGTGAAGAATAGTCCACATTATATTCACTAAATTCGTAATTTTTGGTCTCAACTATCATAAAGTATATCAATTTCACAATTTTTTTCTATAATAAAATAATTTAAAAAAATTAAACATTTATTTACAGTAAAATCAGAGCCAAGCATCAGGCAGACATACCTGTCAGGCAAAGGTGCCACTACTCCATTTTCCTGTTTGATATCTTCAGAACAATTCTGCAACAGAAGAGGAAATTTAAGACAAAATATTTGAAATTCTTTTTTTTTTTAAAAAAATCAAGATGATAAATTTATAGGAATGAGTAAAAAATCACCAAACATATTTGTAAAGTCACAACAACAAATAACCTTCAACAAACTAAGAAACTATATAATTTCCATCAAAACACTGGAAGAGAAATAAAAAATTGGTAGCAAAATAAATTTAAAAAAATACGCTACTAAAGGCAGGAAGGTAGCAGTAATGTAAATGTACTTTTTTATTATTACTGTTTTATGCCTTGATGGCATTGCGGTCATTAGAGGAAGGAAAGGACTGTGGACAAGAAATGGAGAATGAATTCGGCCGTGTCCTTTTGAAGGAAGCATTCTGGCATTCACAGTGATTTGGGAAAACCATGGAAAACCCAAATCTGGATGCTGGGACGGGGATTCGAACCCATGTCCTCCCGAATGCGAGGCCAGAGCGTTAACCACTCAACCGTGATTCCTAATAAGGCAAATGCAGCAAATAGTCAATATATTAAAAAAAAAATGAAACATAACTATAGGCCTACCCACGAAGAATACAACCATTTCAATGAAGAAATATTGGGTGACTAAGGAATTGGATGGTAATAAATGCACTACAATAAAATTGTGAAAAACTGAAATGATACAAGATTAAATTAAATAATGATAATGCAAAATAATATTAAATTACAAAAATCAATATATATCACATTTACATATACAGGGTGTTACAAAAAGGTACAGCCAAACTTTCAGGAAACATTCCTCACACACAAACAAAGAAAATATGTTATGTGGACATGTGTCCGGAAACGCTTACTTTCCATGTTAGAGCTCATTTTATCACTTATCTTCAAATCATATTAAACATGGAATGGAAACACAGCAACAGAACGTACCAGCATGACTTCAAACACTTTGTTACAGGAAATGTTCAAAATGTCCTCCGTTAGCGAGGATACATGCATCCACCCTCCGTCGCATGGAATCCCTGATGCGCTGATGCAGCCCTGGAGAATGGCGTATTGTATCACAGCCGTCCACAATACGAGCTCTAACATGGAAAGTAAGCGTTTCTGGACACATGGCCACATAACATATTTTCTTTGTTCGTGTGTCAGGAATGTTTCCTGAAAGTTTGGCTGTACCTTTTTGTAACACCCTGTATGTGTGATTTGTAGAAAACGACAAAGACGAGGTAGACACAAAAGAAGCTGGTGTCGAGTGTGTAGAACAGTACGTCTATCTTGGCCAACTGATCAACAAGAATGGCGACTCAAAGCCTGAGATCTACGGACGCATAAAGCTGGGCTGGAGGCATACGGAAGAAATTTCATAGTTTTTAAATCTAACATGGCAGTACATCTTAAAAACAGGTATTTGAACAATTTGTATTACCGGTCCTCACATATGCCTGCCAGACTTGGACCCTAAATAGTCACACGAAGCAAAAACTGAGAACTGCCCAGAGAAGTATGGAAAGAGCAAGAAGAGACAGAAAAAGGGCTATCTCAAAAATGGCAATGGGCTGGACATATTACTCGCAAAAGAGATGACAGATGGACTACGGTAGTGCTGGATTGGATACCAAGGAACCTGAAAAGAGCAAGAGGAAGACCACCAGATCGCTGGGATAGAGACATACGTCGAGTTACAGGCGTGAACTGGAAGAGGGTGGCTCAAGATAGATCAGCCTGGAAAGAACTACAGCAAAACTATGTAGAATTAAATTATAATATATAGCTCATTAGACTTCAAGAGGCTGCATCCTGAATGAAGGATTGTTAACGCTGTAAAAATAAATAAATATTAAATAAGAGTGATTTATCCATATGTGCTGCTATAACTCCACAGACCATACTATTCCAAGGGGTTTATATGGTATAGCAGTCTGTGACGATCACATATTTTATAGGTTATTCCATGGTATGCGAGCATACTTATATACACATATTCTTTGAAGTTTGTTCTTTCGTGCTGTTGTTGTTTTCAGATTAGGTTGGTTGCTAAGAGCGACATGATTGAGCCAGCTGGGTTGAGTCTTTATCTAAAGTTCGCAGATTTGATATACAAATCGGAAAGTATAGAAGTAACGGTATTTAGTTTCTGCTGGTGTTGGTGGAAAAATGTGAAATAATTAACTGATTGAATAAAAGTTATTACAAGAACAATTAATGATTTGAACATGTTTTCATAGTTAGATGCTTTACATAAAAAAATAAATTAAAGAAGAAAGGTGACTGAGCTCGAAGAGAATAAAGTTATTTTCCACAAGAAATTACAGAGTTACGTAAAACAGAGGCACCAAACTGAAATGATATATGAACGAAACTAATACAAGTCCTCCAATACTCCATCCACGAAGAAGGTTTTTGTTTGGAACTTGGGGGTTTGGGCTCGGAATTGTGGGTGTTAAAAGACGGCACCGCACCAATGGACTTCAAATGGGAAGTCAGCGACGCAACTGGGAATCAAGAAATGAAGTGGATGTTCTAGTCTACAAGGTTCAAGAATGCTACTGGAATGTTCTACAAAACTTCTGGAGCAATGTTCCATTATCCCATTGGGATATATTCTACCTCTCAAAAGTTTGTATACACACGATCGTGAGATGCATGGAAATTGATTAGAGCAGATTGAGTATCAGAATGTGAAATAAATTTCAGTGAAAATTTTGACCCAGCAAGTGACACTGCTTAAGGTAGTGAACAGTGTATTAAGTGGAGTTTTAGTGCGTTAAGTGATAACATTTAACAGGAGGCAGATATGTAAAAGAGGGGGAGTTCTTAGCAGTGAACTGATTCCCCCCTCCCCTTTTTTTACTTCTGGCTTTACGCCACATTGATATCATTAACACATTCCATAAACTCTTACGAAATATGCGGCGAACGTAATATTACGCTCCTCAATATATCACGATTTTCTTTGGCCAAAAACGTAACGGTATGTTCGTAGCGTGACTCAGATGGCTTCTCTGTGGATTTTAGTTCAAAGCCCAACACCAGAGTTCACCAAATTCTTGAAAGCTTTGAACTTCTGGGAAGAGATTACAACATGCGAAAGGCAGTATTGTATTTTTTATAAGTTTGTTGCTTCTAATATAATTTTCAGTTGTATTTCTTAAGGATTTGAAATGATTCAACTGTCGGCAGGAGCACCAAATCGTTTTAAAGTCATTTGAAATGGATGAACTTTCAGCTTAATGCTCATTAGTTTCGTCTTTCATATTTGAAATAAACAGTAAAACTTCTATGACTTCATTCCCTTTTACTAACACGTTATCTAATACTTAAAGATCCGAAGATATACAAGTCCTTTGCTAGCAGCAACTTATACAACCCAAAGTGAACACACGAACTTCTTTTCACGCTTATCCAATTTATAGCTATCTCTCTTCTCAATGTTACCATAGCTACCAATTTCTCTCTCGGAGCAATTATTATTTTTATTATTTTCTTTAAGTAATCTGTTATACTACAGCAGTTGCAGATCTCTTCGACCTGCGTTTGTCCTACAGACACTAAAGTGGTGGAATAAACTTGACTTTCACTTGATAATTATGAGTTTATCAAATACACGTATTTTGCACAACACAATCTCAAGAGAGAAGATCATAACAACACACCTCATTCAGGAGATATGTTCCGCCTTGGCACTCTCTGCACAGCAATGATGTGACTAGAGCCAATAAAAATCTTTCAAGATTGACACAGAAGCACTTTCCTGAAGGGCATACCGTTCAAGATATATGGACTTAACATTGAAAATAAAGTATTTAAAGTGTACTTGTTAGTAAAAAGTTGAACTGATTTATATTTTATACAATGTCCCAACTTAGGGAGCGTGCATAAACCACGTAGCTCCATTTTGGCCTCCTGTGAACCCCCCCTCCCCCCCCCACCCGTAGCCCTACGTAGCTTTTGCCTCTACCTCCCCCCCCTCCCTCCCCACGTAGATTTTTCCCTTTTGATTCCAGAAGACATTTTGTACTGTTTTCTCCTGTCACACTATTGTAAATTACATAAGGAGATAATTAATTGAGGTAAATGAATATTCACTTGCTGTTGTGAGTTCTATTCCTCATTTTAACTGTGAAAAATGTTATGAAAGGAAAGCTACGTGGTCTGGCTAGGGTTCCCCCCCCCCCCCCACGTATTTTCCAGCCAACCCCCCCCCCCCCTGGACTGAGCCACACAGTTTGTGCACGCTCCCTTAAGCAAAATGGCAAAACAAAAAGAGCAGCAAAAAAACGAAAATTGGATCTCCGATGATACTACACAGAAATCTGAACTTGCCAAAACTGTGTAACGGAACAAGGATGATTGTTAAACAGTTATCAAAAAACATCATCGAAGCCGAACTAATGACTGTAAATGACAAAGGACACACAGTATTTATCTTGAGAATATCATTGTTCTGTACTGAACTGCCATTCCAATTTAAAAGACTGCTATTTCTAATCAAATTAGCCTATAGGTAACAATGAAAGGAAAGAAATGCCACGAGACAATATTTAGGTGAAAGAGAAAGGGAAAAAACATGAAACACTCGCCAAAGTTGAAGGGAGGAGGGCAGCAGCAACACAAAAAAACACACAAACAAATAAAATACAATATTTTGGGTTAAAACCCCTTTTTCAAGTTAACAGAAGTGAGTTGCTGGGCTTACACAAGAATTGCGTTCGACTCAGCCACTCGTAGAACGCAATACATTGTTGGAGGTCGTGGGGGGAGCAACGATAATATAACCGCGAGTATAAGAAAGATTAAAATGGTTAAAAAATTAATAGTTATAAAACATATAAATAAATATAAATATCCGTTAATATCTTCCACCCTCACCCTATACACCCACCACTGGCCAGAACAATAGTTTCATATATTTTGATAAAGCAAAGTATTCCACTGGCAAACCCGCAAGAAGGGACTCTTCTTACCAGTGTGGCGACCTTGATGTAGGCCATTGTGTTGAACCGTTTTGTAGACTCTACCAAACAGTTGTACACTATGAGAAATAAATGTTTCTATTTACCATCTTAAGAAAAATACTTTAGAACAAGTTTGTTTTATATATCTAAGAACAAATGGCATAATGCAATTTTTTTGGTCTGATTTTTCCCTGTAAAACATGACAAATCATAAGGAAAAGGTAGTAACTCTAAAAACTGAAATAAATATTGCCTACTCTCAGACAAATAAAATACAGTTTTATTTGTTTGCCTAGCATCCAACAATTTTATTTTATGCTCAGATGAATATACTGTAAAATAGCAAAAATCTGCCAGCATACAAGGAGGGAATTGTGCTTATCGAGTCAGCAGTGTAAGTGTTAGAGGTAGGAAAGGACTGTACACAAGAAATGCTAAGGAAGTCAGCCATGGCCTTTGGAAGGAACCATCTCAACCGGAGTGATCTGGGAAAACCGTGGAAAACTCAAATCTGGATGCCTGGATGGGGATTTGAAATCATGTCCTCCCGAATGCAAGAGCAGAAATGAATTAAAAAAAAAAAAAAAAACAGATGGAGCAGTGAGGAAATCAAACAGATGAGGATTAAAAAGCACATTTAGCTATACAACTGAGGAAAATGAATAGATTCGGAGAAAACTTAACCAATGAACAGCAAGAAGAAATTAGAGAATAGGATCGAGTGACAGAAACTGATGAAGAAACAAGAATATGACATGAGCTAAGTAGAGTTACACAGAGTGTAGTTTGTGGACAACAATCGCAATCAAATGAAAAAATAAAATAAAATTAGTGTATGAGAAGTTTGAAGCAAAAGAAATAGAAATTATTGTTTGGCAGGTGAGGCATTAACAGATCCATTACCTGGGACTCTACACTAAATGTACATTAAGTAATACAGTAATTTTTTTTCTTTTTACTTATGGCTTTACACCTCTTTGACATCAAGGTCATTAGAGGCAGGATGGGACTCGGGACAAGGGATGGGAAGGAATTTGGCTATGGCCTTTCGTAGGAAGCATCCCGGCATTTGAGGAAACCATAAAAACCCAAATCTGGATGCCCGGACAGGGATTCGAACCGCCGTCCTCTCGAATGCGAGGTCAGAGTGCTATACTATAACAGGGAGGTGAGACGATGAAAGAGGTCGGTGAGAAGAGAACATAATAAAGTTAAGAGATATCAAGGTAGTGTGGAATACTTGAAATAACTAAGAAGGTTGGCTAGAATGGGCTTACAAAGAATATTATTGGTGCAGGTAGACCACTAGAGATTTCTATGGCTATGTTAGAGCGTAACCACTCACCCACCTTGCTCGGTAATAATTTGAAGTTTTTTCCACTAATTAAAGCTAAAAAAATTATAGTTTTTTTGCTTTAATTAGTAATGCACATTATTCAGGTCAAATCATATGGCTTAATATCAACCAGGTGATATTTTTCAATAGAAGATAAGTTAGAAATTGTCAAAAAATAAATATTTATCTACATGCCTGTTGATTAAAGATTTTTTTTTTATCTGCTTTATGTCTCTCAACAGCGAGGTCTTTAGAGGCGGGAAAGGATGGGGGCAAGGAATGGGAAGGAATTCGGCAATGGCATTTTTAAGGAAGCATCCCGGCATTTACCTGGAGTGATTTGGGAAACCATGGAAAACCCAAATCTGGATGTTGATTAAAGAAAGACACTTACCAAAGTGTTAAAAATCATTATTAACTATTAGACTGGTCTACAAATAAGAAAATTTATACTACAGTCATTCTAATATTAGAGTGAAAAATATAAAAAAGAGTAGATGATTCACTGACCAAATAATAATTGCAAATTGTAAAGTAAGTACAAATAAAAGATTATTAAATGTATCTAATAATTATTTTAATAAGTAGAAAACGATTTATCGTAGAACATCAATAATTTTTACAATTCAAATTTTATCCAAAAAACCGTCAAACTCAATTACCTTGTAATGGCTTTCTTCTTCAATTAGCTCCTGGTCAAACTGGTATGCATAATCCTCATCGGGTAGGCTGGCTCCCTGTAAAATGTAACTATATACTCTCAGAAATCCTTAACAGAACTGAACAAACGGACTAAAGAGTTGTGCGCAAGCAAATCTTAGACCTTAAAAATGCAAGAAAGAGTAATAGTGGAAGCATTTGTGTAAAGCTATGGAGAAAAAATACAGTATGGAAGGAAAATATTCCAAAACTAGATCTAGCCTGCAACTGTGACTGTGAATCTTTGGACCTCTCTCATAAACCAATCACCAGCAAAAGCAACGAACTCCTCCATCCAAATAAAACAATACTGCTCAAACACAGAAACCACGATGCTCAAGCTTACGGCTTTATGCCTCGTGGACATCATCAGAGGTGGAAAAGGACTGGGGGCGAGGAACGGAAAAGAATTCGGACATCGCCTTTTTGAAGGAACCGTCCCGGCACATGAAATGATTTGGGGAAACCACGGAAAACCCAAATCCGGATGACAGGATAGGGATTTGAACCCACGATCTCCCAAACACCAGGCCAGAGCTTACTGCTCGCCCACCACACCCGGTCTCAGGTCACAATAAACATTTCCACTATGACAAGTAAATTATCTTTAAATTGACAATAACTTGAGGACACTTATCTTATGCATTTATGACACATGCTGCATTATTTATTTGATAATCTAAGCTTATGTCTGTCATTCTACAGCCTTTGTCAAAGATACTTCGCATTGTTTATTTGTTAATCTAAGCTTTAGGCTGTCATTCTACAGCCTTTATCAAAAATACTCCTAATTGTTTATATGATAATCTAAGCTTTCAGCTGCCATTCTACAGCCTTCATCAGAGAGACTCTCTCCGACTACGTCTGTAGAATGGCAGCTGAAAGCTTAGATTATCATATAAACAATGTGGAGTATTTTTGATAAAGGCTGTAGAATGACAGCCTAAAGCTTAGATTATCCAATAAACAATGCAGCATACCCCGAAAATCTCGTAATCATTAATAAAGACAGCAACGGAAGCCTCAGAAGTCACTTTTATTTAAACTTCTCAACTTTTTAAACATCACATCAAAATGGAAAGTAGGTTATTCTACTTCAGTGGAACAATTCAGGCCATATTCAAAAGAAATGCTGTTGAGGTGGTGCGAAAGATTTTTTATATATATAAAATTAAGGAGGATAAGAAAATATGACCCATCACTTACCACAGATGAAGGCGGCTGTGAACTACAAACACAGTCATACAAAAAAAAAAAAAAACACAAGAAAAGCGCAATACTTTGGCATATAGCCATATTGCGCTTTTCTTGGGTTTGTTTGTTACGTTCGTCGTTCCCAGCCACCTTCATCTGTGGTAAGTGTTGGGTTATATTTCCCTATCCTTCCTTAGTTTTATTGCCTTAAAGCATTTTCCTGCTCATTGTTATTATATATATATACATATATACAACATAACAATGAGCAGGAAAATGGTAAAGGCACATCTAGTTCTGCCTGGTGTCTCACTACTGGCCAGTATAAGGCTCGCTGCCAAAATATGACATCTTTTGTTTTTGTGTCCATCGTTCCCAGCTGCCATCATCTATGGTAAATGTTGGGACTAATTTTCTTATATATATATATATATATATATATATGTATATATAGGATAACAATGAAAAAAGACGCTAAGTAGCGGAAAGGATTAGGAATCAAATTAGGATAGGGAAATGAGCCACCACTTACCTTTAGATGATGGATGTGGGGCGCGAACACACAGAAAAGACACAAACACAAATAATAAAGTAATTTTCGGGAAAAAAACCCTTCGTCAATAAGAGAACATTATGGGAGGTGGGTGCATCCGGAGATTGCCTCTCTTGTTGACGAAGGTTTTTTTTCCCGAAAATTACTTTATTATTTGTGTTTGTGTCTTTTCTGTGTGTTCGCGCCCCACATCCATCATCTAAAGGTAAGTGGTGGCTCATTTCCCTATCCTAATTTGATTCCTATATATATATATATATATATATAGGGATTTACAAAAAAAAGGGGTAGTGAAATGAACCACCACTTACCTTAGATGATGGTATCATAGCGTGAACTCATAAATAAGCACAAAACACAGGAAAACTATCAATATTTCGAGACTTGGCTCTTTTTCAACAGGAGAAAATCATATATATACATGTTAAGAATAAAGACAAAAAATGTTCATTGAGTGAAAAAAATGTCCACAATGCATTCTGGTTTCTTGAAAATGGCCATAACACATTAATCACATTATGGCACTTACAAAGGGGGGGGAAAAAATCCAAAATGCATTGTGGCTAACTCGAAATGGCCACAATACAAAATTCGTGTTTGGTCCAGGTCGCATTTCATTTTGTGGCTTTAACGTGTTGTGAACATTTTAAAGAAACTAGGGTGCAATTTGGAAGGTGTTGTATAATTTTGGGAACTTATGGTCTAGCTTAAAATTTGCAAAAATGCCTTATGGCTACGTATTTGAGGAAGAGGGCCAGAAATTATAATCATTTCAAGTAGGACAACTATCCGTCACAGATCGCCTTGTATTTTAGATGAACATTCCTTTGAAGAAATTCTGACAAACAATTACACTAGTAGTCTTTGGATTAACCCTTTATAACAGCTAACACTATATTTAGGTCTAGATTTGTTAAAATCTGTTAATAACCTTTATACAATATATACACAGAAAGGGGAAAAATTTATAAAATTTTGGTGACTATAACATTGGGAACTACGTAAATAACCTGTACAAAAAGTATCCTTGTATGGTAACCCATGATGTAAGGTATTGCTATGTGCAGTTTAATTAAAATACATAAATTAAAGTAGTCGACACCATGAAAAGCTGGTTTGGAAGACACGAAGTAGGTGATGAGAGTGTTGGGAGTGTATAAGGCATATATTGGCGATGAGGCCTGGATGGATAATGGTAGAAGAATTAGGAGAAGGGAAGAGATGACTAAGACCAGAAACCAGTACTTAACTTCAGAAATAAAGGCTTTTGTAGCGTTGGGATTCTAGGACTGAAATAACCCAACGAGCAAACCTCTGAAAAGTTTTGTGAAACCTTGAAAAAAATCAATAAAAAAGAAATAAAAAAAAAATCAGTGAAATATGAAAGAAGGTGAGTGAGTGAATTACCACACGATCATATGTTGCATTGTAATTAATAAGGTTCGGAGCTTTATGACAAAAAACCCAGAAATATGCAGGCAAATATGACCTTAAAAATAGGTCAGTATGACCTAAAATGACGAAATATGACCACACATTTAAATTTACTTTACATCAAAACAAGCTCAATTATACATCATTTATTTTATCTAGTAGTGTAACTTAATACCGGTTATGATTCTGGTCCAGGAGGCACATATCGCAATACGAGTGGAACTACATCCATCCGATTTCGCGGCTGTCTTTTTTTTTTTTTTAGTAATAACTGGATTTTCCTAATTCCATCCGCTTCAACAAATGACATCTGATACATAGAACTCTCGAAAACAACTACATTATAAATAAAAACTTAATTCCTCGTGTCATGCTGTAAGAAGGATCATTTTGGCCCAGGCGGCATTGAAATCAAACCGAAACCTCCACTATCGCTGCTGGACAGTCAAAAAAACCTCAACCGCACATTCAGACACACACAACCCTTCATTAAACGTTTATCATTTCAACCGCAGTTAAGTATATTTAACCGTATCGCAAACCTTAGTAATACTAAACTGTTTTTCATGCAAGAATCCTACCTAACCATGTTGGCAATAAAATAAAATTTAAACACTTGCCTCCTCCTTAATACAGTCAATGTATTTCAGATTTACATTACTCTCATTACCGGTATCCATTCTTGACACACTACCAAAACACACGCACATCACATCCAAAGATCGCACCAAATGTAAATAAAGCAAGAAAATACAAAGATAAATAGTGATTCAGATAAAACATTTGAATACGGTTTTCGTACATTTGAAAACTGCGACAACTATAGTTTACAAATATTTAGATGTGTTGTCTTTCTAATTTCGACTTGTTTAATATCACAGAGAAACACCATACAACCATTATGGGTGTCTTATCAACATTTTACTGAACAGTCCATTGCTTATTTTAGGTAGAATATCATTTTTTAAAAAAATATATATATATATAAATGTTAATGACAAGCTAATGCAATTGAATTCTGTTTTATTCTATTGTCGAACGCGTTTTACTCTATTTCCAGAGCATCATCAGCGACATCTGTTTGGTATTTGTGCATTTATTTAGTTACATTCCATTTAAAAAAACATTATAAACTTCAGTTGAAATTAATTTTTATTAACATGTGATCAAAATGGGAAAGATAAATGCAAAGAAGACTCAGTTTACTATGTATTCAAATAAAAAAACTAAAGATTGATTAAAGTTATAAGACTGGGAAATAATTTCTTGTTTGAGACTTGAAATATAAATACCTTGGCATAACATTTGATAACAAACTCAACTGGACAAGACACATTGGTCAGGTAGTAGTAAAAGGTTTCAAAATCCTTCACTTGTTGGAAAGAGTAATGAGTGAATGTACTATAGAAGTAGGGGGATTGGGTTACAAAACGTTGGTCGGCAGACCATTGCTTGAATATGGAGGTGTAATATGGGACCCACATTTTGGATATCAAGAATTGTGGTGGGTGAACGGCTAACGTTCTGAATTCGCATTCGCGAGGACGTGGTTTTGAATCTCCGTTCGGCCATCAAGATTTGGGTTTTCCACGGTTTCCTCGAATCACTCCAGACACATTCCGGGATGGTTAATTCAAAAGGCCACGGCCGAATTCCTTCCCGTTCCTTGCCGCATGCCTTTCCTGCCTCTAATGACCTCAACATTGACGAATCGTTAAACCATTAGCAAAAAAATATTTATTTATTTCGGGTATCAAATATAGGAGTTGGTGGGGATGCAAAGAAGGACTGCTAGAATTGGCTTTAGAAATTTCAGCAGAACACAATCATTATGTGATATGATAACTGCTTTGGAATTGGATTAATTGGAAGACAGAAGGGTGAAGAGAGTCATGGGTGTGTACAAGGCGTTTATTAGTGATGAGACGTGGAAAGATATTGGTGGAATAATAGGAGAGCTGCATTAAGGGAAAAGGTGACCATGACCACAAACTAGCACTCGATCTCAGGCATAAAGGTGTCGGAAGATTTTCTTTCGTAGGGAAGATGGTCAGGTATGGAGCAAATTACCAAGAGAAATGATGAATAATTTACCAAAATTCTAAAAGAATTTAAAGTTGAAATTATTATAGGGACAAAGTAGATGGGAAAATGAAAGGGGAAAAATGGATGTGTAGGGAAATTGTAACCGGAGTAAGCGCTCCACTGGAATTAAATTAAAGAAACAGCGACAGGTAGGAGTTAAAAATAGGACATTCGCTAAGCACTTTCTATGGCTACGTTTCGCTATAGTCTAGTCTGCATTATCCACACATGAAAATTCAAATTTCTGTTTCATAATTGTTCCAAAGTCCTCCAAGGATGGTAATAGAAATGCAATTTGTTGCTATTAAGGTTGGAAAATAATAATAATAAAAAAACGGAAAGTTGAATGGCCCTGTCTGGAGAATTCACCCTAAACTGCAGAAAAACGTAAACAATACACAAGATTTGCTGATCCCTATTTCCATATCCTTTATGTTGGTACAAGGATAAGTGTGTTTAGCGTTTTCAGCTAAATGTCCCAATGTACAAACAACTATGTAATAAAAATAAATTTATTTCTGTTTTTTATTGAAATAAACTGCAACAGATAAACGCCAATTTTGAGGAGAATGATATTTGTTTGGTCAAGCGACCTATATGCATTGTGAGTGCAGTGTTATCTCTGGAGTATTGTCCGTTGTCGAAATGACAATGAACGTGCTTTGTGTGTTTACAACATGGAGGAAGGAATAATATGGAGACGACGCAAGAGACCTTTACCACGCATGGGAGTGAAGCAGGCCGGCGGAGGAGTGGGGGGACATGGCCGGAGTGGTGGGGGCTTGACCGCTTCCCAACAAACACGGGGAATATGTACAAACACCTCAAGGGGACTCTAGGATAAACGTGACGCCGCAATCTGGTGATGGATTATTATGTTACTCGATGAGACAAATAAAAAATGAAGAATAAAATTTTTTGATATCCTGCTTAGTTTTCGAGATATTCTGTCTCAAATGGGAAATGGTTTTGGTTGAAATTCAGAAGAAAAAATTATTCAAAGTCAAATTTTATGATGAATTTTTATTTAAAAAGACGAGACAAATAAAAAATAAAGAGTAAAATTTTTCGATATTTCACCTAGTTCTCGAGATATACTGTCTCAAAAGTGAGGTGTCTTGAGTTGAAATGCAGAAGAAAAATTTCGCAAATTTAATGATGGATTCTTATGTAACACGACGAAAAAACTCGATAATAAGGAATAAATGTTTTCGATATCTTGCTTAGTTTGGGGGATATACAACATCCAAATTGAAGGGTTTAGGTTTGGATGCAGGCGGGAACAAAAATTAATTCTGTCAAAGCCACAATGATTACATGGTTGACATGCAGAATGGATATTTCAGTTTTATTACTACCACTTGTGGTTAGTCTGAAATGTGTCCTAGACCAGAAACAAAGTAAGAGGACCCACTCTAGGGATGAGCAACCCAGACATTTTGTAGGCTGGTACCAGAAATAAAATGTTTATTCAGTCACCTTAATGATGTGTTGTCTAATTTCACAGCCCTACTTATTAGGACAATTGTAAAAAAATTATCTCTCAGTTAGATTTAGATACGGGGGGGGGGGGGGGAGAATGTTGTACAAAAAAAAGAGACTAAATTAGAAACACATTCCCCAAATTGATTTTGTTCAAAGGCCAATAACTTCTTTATTTATGAAGCCCATTTTTATTTTTTGAACCTGTTTCGACATAAATAGATGAGAAAGATTTCAAAATCGGTTAAAATAGGTATAGACGTATTTACAAATAGAAACAAGTCTTATATGAAGCTTTAAAAATAACCTAAGTCAATGGCCTGAAATAGCTATTTAAAAAATTAATAAAACTCACAGCTTCTCACATAACAGTTAATTTCATCATCCATTGTCAGTATAATCAGCAACGTGACGAAAGAAATCGTAATTCACTGAATCGCGAAGTAAAACACGCCCCTTTAAATCTCATTTTAAACACTCGTTAAAAAATAATGCTAGTCTATTATGTGCAAAATAGCAAGGTTTGCTGATTTTCTACACTACACCAAGAAAAATTTGAGAACAAAGTCATCCCATTGAGAGCTATGACTAAATATTTATAGACGTGCTGCAAAGTTTGCGGTGTCTACCGCTCACTTCAACAACGATAATTACAATTCAACTTACTTATGAAATGATATTCCAGGTTCTTTCCTGTCTGGCCTATTTGTGCAACCGTACGCAACACAAGCTGGCATTTTTAATCACTTATACACAATACTAAATGAAATAATCACTGCATCTACCACAATGTGAACACCTTAATTGTTGGGAAGCGCCATATGGTCGCTGCCGGTGCTGCCACCATGCGGGAGAGTTTAGTGCTTGCTTCACCGATTTAACGTCACTTCTCCTCCATATAATTCCATCCTCCATTGTTTACAATGTCACATTTGTGCCGCTGAAACCAGAGACAATGCTGGAAGTTCTCATCAACTGACGTTTACACATCATTCCCGAGAACAAAGAAGTATTGCTCCAGTGTTGCTACGTGGCTAATAGCTGATCATTTTTTTGCTTTAGCTATATTATATTGTCTACGAATCCTTGAAAAATGGCTTGCCCAAAGGTGAGAATATGAGTTATTTTAATTTTGAAATGTTCATCGCTGCGTTGGATTGCTTTGCCTTGGGGCTTATCTTCTATTTGTTTTTCTTAGAAGTTTCTGATTACGTGTACCGGTTTATATATATAATTTTGATCACGGCTGTAGTAAGTCTGTTAATAATTCTGCTCTGTGATGTTTATTTATTTGTTTATTACATTTCCGTTCATTCGGTACTTTGTGTACGAAGAAGTTTCTTGGAATCTTAACGGTTATCGTTGATTGCTTGCTTGTGCTATAGCGTTATGCCACCAGCACTACAAAATTAATATAAATCTCGTGAAATGTTTAGTAATTCCTTTGTTGTAATGTGGTCTAGTTATTCTAGCTTCTCTCCGTCGCAGAAAGTCACGACAAATTTATGATAGAAAAATACGTGTGTTCGCTGTATACAAATACAACACTTCTTTGGCTTTTTCGATTTTTTTCTGCGGGTTCAAGCCGCATTTCGAACTAACCACAACCGCTATGACGAAAACAAAACGGGTCGATACGATCACTTTGCCGAAAATGGTATCGACAGAAAGTGTTCACAGCGTTGTAGCGGTATCGCAATATTGAATTAAACCGCCCGCGTCAGTATTTTTCGATTGTTTTTCAGTTCTCAGATGTGCTCTGCAGATGTTAAATGGCTCTAGTGTTATGTGTACTTAGTTTCAAATTTTCTGCACGTTTGATTTTTGTCTAGTGCTGTAGTGTTACTTCATTTGAGTCTGAATGTACCGGAGTTGTAGACAGTTGGTTGACAGATTGGGCCAAAATTGGATTTAAATAAGCTGAAAGCTATTGGAGTGGGAGAAAAAGTGACTTGGCGGGTAGAGGAATTTTTAAAAGGTAGAAAGCAAAGTATTAGAGTAGGAAATTCAGTGTCAAGAGGTGTAAGTGAATATTGAAGTGCAATGGAATAGTGTACTGGGACCATTGCTGTACTTCATACCAATGAATGATTGTGTTGGTGGATTACATCCAGAGGCTATGTTGTTTGGAGATGACTCAGTAGCATGTAGCAGTGATGTACGTAGAATATCTAAACAGGTAAGTCAACATGGGATAAAGGTAAATACAAAGAATAGTCTCCATATTAGGTACGCAGATAAAAAACTAAAGATTGTTTATGATTAGGTTCGTCGGAACCTACAAAAATTCTCCTATCAATCTGAAATTTGATACACACATTCCTTGGGCGATAATATTTGAATAAAAATGTATAACATAAGCTTTGAATAAGTGCAAATAAAGTAAAATCACTCGAAATGTGGGTAGATGCATACATGTTATTACGCAAGAAATACATGTTATTACGCAAGAAATACATGTTATTACATGTCGATATTTATTCTGCGTGTTTCTTACTCTTAATTCGTGGCCCAGGCTGAATTTCAACCTAACCACTACTGCTATTATGTAAAAATTAAACCAACTTAAATGCTCTGTATGAAATATTGGTTATGATAGACGCCGTGTTTTACCATGGAAGGTAGGCTGCCATGCAATATATCTTAGCAATGAAATCAAAATGTCAGCTACACACAGAGAAATTGTAAATGTTATCGATTTTCTACATATTAAGAACCATCAATTTGCATGTTGAAAGCAATTTTTATCCAACAATGAAAACTTAAAAACACTCTGAATAAATATCAACAGCTATTAATGTTCATTTATTGTGTAATAAACATGTATGCACCTACCCACATTTTGAGTGGTTTTACTTCATTTCCTGATGTTCAGAGCTTACGTTAACACTTTTAGTCAAATATTATCGCCTAAGGAATGTGTGTATCAAACTTCAAACCGATAGGACAATTTTAACGTGACAGAAATACTTGTTAAAGGCTTGAAGTGTAAATTTCTTGGCATAACATTTGATAGTAAACTCAACTGGGCATTTGGTAGGAAAATGTTACATATTTCTTGATTTACAGATGAGGGTGATGAGAAGATGTACAGGAGAAGTGAAGAACTTTAGTTTTAAAAATTTTGCTCAAACCATTGATTGAATATAGTGGCATAGTTTGGGATCCACATTTTGGGTGTCAAATGCAGGAGTTGGAGGGGGTGCAGAGAAGGGCTGCTAGATTTAACTGTGGAAATTATTGCAGGACGCAGCCTGTAACTGATATGATAAATGAGCTGGGTTGGGACTCATTGGAGGGTGAAGAGAGTGCTGGGAATGTACAGGGCATATGTTGGCGATGGGGCTTGGAGGGATATTGGTCAAAGAATTAGGAATAGTGCATGGAAGGGGAAAGATGTCCATGACCACAAGCTGGCACTCGATTGCATGCATAAGGGAGTGGGAAAGTTTTCTATTGCAATTCAGTTTAGTGATGTGTGTATTGCTTTTAATGTTTGTAATGGAGTGGAAACATGTAATTTCACACGTAATAAAAAAGGCCTGTGTATTGGACATAACAGGGCATCTACAAATTGCTGTGCTCCATGCATTATGATTAAGATTTATTTATTTATCTTTTGGAATTACTGGAGATTGTGATTCTGCCAGGAACTGGTGTCGTAAAACTGCAGACTTAACCAGAAATACTTTCGAAAGTGTATTTAATGGTTTCTTGCTGATCCATGCTGTATTACAACCTACTATCTACTTGAAAATAATGGTCCAGGCTGTATTACAATGGAACTAATGCTCGAAAATACCGAGCATGGTGGTGTAACGGTTAGCGTTCTCGCCTCGCATTCGGGAGGACGGTGGTTCGAATCCCCGTCCAGGCATCCAGATTTTGGGTTTTCCATGGTTTCCCAAATCACTCCAGGCAAATGCCGGGATGCTTCCTTCAAAAGGCCATGGCCAAATTTCTTCCCAATTCCTTGCCCCTCCCCCCCCCCAATCCTTTCCCGTCTCTAAAGACCTCGTTGTTAGAGAGACGTTAAGCAGAAAGAAAAAAAATGCTCGAAAATAATACATCTTGCCATTGACTACAGCAGTATTATGACGTCATTACTGAGTGTTTATGTTGTTGTGGAATCTCCAGTAGACACCCCTCCCGTCTTCTGTCTCTTGTTTTTTTATTTTTTTGCAATTTGTCCAAAGTCATCACAGGACAGTAAAACAAAGACAAGTTGAAAAGAAATGTAAACATGCTTGCAAAACATGAATAAAAACAAATAACAAGATTAGGCAAAAAGTTAATTAAAGTACAATTCCCCCTATATATGCACTGACAGGATTGAAGTGTTGAATTCATCCGTTGTATTTTGGAATGTGCAAGCATGCAGACATGTCCTAGTGCTATGTCAACATGGTGGACGAGTGGTTAACACCATGGCCTTGCAACCGGGAGGACGGTGGTTTGAATTCCCGTCGGAGCGTCCAGATTTGGGTTCCTTCTTGTTCCCAATCCCATCCTGTCTCTAATGCCCCCAGTGTCAACAAAATGTAAATCCACAAATAAATATAAAATTGGGCTCTCTTGAACGACAGCCCCCATCCCCCTCCGGCCCTCCCTGGGGAACATAGATTTTTCCTCATTAATTCCAGAAGACATATTGTGCTGTTTTCTCTTAGCAGGCTATCATTAAAATTATTGTCTATATAATTAAAACCACTGATATTTGTATTATTGAAACTAAGGAAAATGGAAACGACTTTTAGGCAATATAAATGGCAAAGGAAAGGGAAAATGACTCGTCACTCACCAGAGTTGAAGGCAGTGACGGGAGAAGAACATTTATCACGAACACAGACAAATAAAATATTTCGGTTTTTGTGTTCGCCGTATATGTTTTTCAGTGATCACAGCCTTCAACTTTGGTGATTGATATTTGCGTTTTCTATAATTATAAATATTCTTAATGAAATGTTGACTCTAGCCACTCCTGCAAATAATCAATTATTGGGAAAAGCTGTTTTTCAAGTACAGCCAGGGATCCATTTCTTCTTGAGATGTTACTAAAAACATTCTTCTTATCTCATTCATCATTGTTAATTAATTTTTACAGTAGAACAAACAATACCTGCTACATAAAAAAAGAAAGTAAGAAGAGCTGCATTTTTTGTTTTCTTTTACTGCAATTTCGTCACCTTTGTTTCTACGTTACCAAGGAATGATTGTTTGATACCGAGGGTGGTGGGTGAGTGGTTAACGCTCTGGCCTCGCATTCGGGAGAACGTGGGTTCGAATTCCGGTCTGGGCATCCAGCTTTGGGTTTTCCACGGTTTCCCCAAATCACTCCAGGCAAATGTCGGGATGCGTCCTTCAAAAAGGCCATGGCTGAATTCCTTCCCATTTTTTTTCTCCGGTCCCATCCCGCCTCTAATGACCATCGTCTCAATGAGGTGTAAAGCCATAAGTAGAAAGTAAGGATTGTCTGATATGGTTATAAGATTTCTATAGCTCACTGGATTATTTATGAAAACTTAGGAAAACAATAAGCCTTGTAAAGTTTATTGTATTCAGCCACGTCACACCACACTTTGAACTTGAAATAATACTTCAGCGGGCACTATAATTAAAGTAGCATTGAAATTCACTTAACAGAATAGAATTATAATTATTTATCAGTGAGCAGTGTGGTCACACCCAGGGCTGTTTCAAACCATTAAAACAATACACACCAGCATGGTGGTGTAACGGTTAGCGTTGTGGCCTCGCATTCGGGAGGACGGTGGCTCGAATCCCCATCCGGGCATCCAGATTTGGGTTTTCCATGGTTTCCAAAATCACTCCAGGCGAATGCCGGGATGCTTCCTTCAAAAGCCATGGCCAAATTCCTTCCCATTCCTTGCCCTGCATCCTTTCCCGTCTCGCTGTTAGAGAGACGTTAAAGCAGATAAAAAAAAAGCAATACAAATTGTCACTGCCTTGGAAAATCCAGGGTGACACCTGTAAGCCGTTTTAGTCTGGGTACGGCGTGTGTGATGTTTCCCCGTTGCTATCCTTGCCAGTTGCCTCCACACCTCGCGAGGTCTTAACCTCCCACCAGCAAATGTCAGTTGTGCCAGAGATGTCTCGAGGTTTTTTGTTCGATCTTGTGATATGTCCAAACAAGAAAAAATCATTTAAACAAAATAGTAACTTTAAATTAGACGATTTGCTATTGGAGGGTCTCAATGACTCTTCTGACTCCTTATTGGCTGCGAGTTTACCTTCTACGCCCACATTTCATAGTATTTCAAGTGTCAAACTTCTCTGTCTAATAGATAGTTTGTCCTCGTCTCGTGTGTTTACATGAAAAACAGCTTTTCTGGCGTTTCCCTAATTTTTTGCGAGAAGTCAATAACACAACATGTGTGCACTTCAGCACATAATATGAGTCACCGACGTGTATGCGTCTGAGGATAAGGTTCACTAAAGAACTGTCCGAGCGTCCTTCCGAGAACTGGCTGATGGGGGTCGTTGTCCTTGGCTCACTGGAGGGCCCTATTGGAATACTATCTTTCACGCAGACTACTGATTAATTAATTAAACTGTACAGCACATATATTAATGAAGTAATTGTGTTGTTATCATAACATTACACTGTCAACTAGCTAAAGTGGTGAAAATGTAGGCCTATGTAATTTTTGTGATCTTCTGAAAGAGTACAGACTGGCAACTCTAGCGGTTATTGCGGCGATTGTGTAGAGGAACCTTAAGAAGACGGGTGGTTCTCTCTCAACAGGAGACCTGCTACCTGGTAGCTACAACGTGACAATGCACCGAGCCCCTCCACTCCACTGACTTGGCCTGGCCAACTTCTTTTGTTTCTGGGGATTAAGACCTCACTGACAGAAAATCATTTTAAGACTATATAAGTCAGGGGTGGCCAAGCCTTGAACATTTTTCTGGCCCGCGAGATTCATCACACTTTTACAAAATATTTTTTATATTTCATTTTTAGTGTTATATATTTCTCTACAATGTACATTTAGTATCATTATTACTTTATTATCTGTGTTTACATGTAAGAATAATAGTTAATACAATACTAACTTATGTTTCAATTTTTCACTAAAAAAAAAAGTCTCTAGTGGGAATATATAATTTTATATGTGGCCCGTGGAGTTATGATGCACTTCAAAAGTGGCCCACAAGATCATTTGGGTTGGCCACCCCTGATATAAGTGATCCAGACCACCGTGTCGAAGGCTTTAAATTAATTTCCATTGATGCTTATGTACCATTCGTCGCCAAAAATGTGTGGTTGCCCAAGGTAATTACTTTGAAGAATTCTAAATGTTTATGATGGCATAGTGATTACATTAGAGAGCATCAGTAATCCAAACATCAAATATCCGAATAATGTTTTTGTTTTGGTTTTACGGAAGCGTCAACTTTGTTGTGTCTATTTATAGATTTACAGTGCAGTACAGTACACTTTTACGTGTTTTGTTCAGAAATTCTACTAATAAGGAACAAGATACAATAAGTTTTACACCACACATTTGTTATTGTATTATCCCTATGACCAACTTGTCATTGATGCTGAATGTTTGTCGTAACCGCGACGAGACAACAGTTCTTTCAATGTGCCGGTACTTTTGAGTTTATTTTATAAATCTGAAACACGCTATGTTTGTCCTGAGGCTTTGTTATTGATTGGTTGGTGAGATCTGTTGGCTTTAGCGTCTTGTACCAACATTACAAGCTTATAGTAGTATCATGTTCATCTTCTAAAAGAAAGCACCAGTGTCTCCAGATTGGAGCAAAAGGAAATAAGAGGCTTCTTTTGCTTGGAATATGTAAAATTATAATGTCCCTAATGTAATTTTAAAGGCAAAATAAAAATTATATAAACCAAAACTGTACAAACTCAAAATCTGAACAAATCGATAATCTGAACCAGTCGCTGTCCCAATTATAAATGCTCTCCTGTATATGTTATTCAAGAGAAATTTCCTTGGACACAGTAGCGAGAAATTTTCAGTGTTACACGTTCAGTGTGCCGTAACATTCTGATGTGCATGCACACTTAATGTTCTTTACAGTGGAGGGAACGAGTTACTTAATCTCGTAAAAACATTTGCACGTCTGACTTCATTGTGGTGGGAGGCGTAATACGTGCAATATGCTTGCAGGCTTACATTCGTGGTAATGAATATTAAGTGGACTGCATCTTCTTCAGCCGTATGATGTGAAGTTAAATGTTTGATGAAACTAAGGAAAATGGAAGCGGCTACTAGGCGATACAAATAATGAAGGACAGGGAAATTAACCCACCACTTACCACAGTGGACGGCTGCGAAGAGAGGGAACACTTACGCTGACAAACAAATCCAGAATATTTAGCCATCTTCCTTCTTCAGTGGTAGATAAACGGCCATTAGGCTTCGTACGTGTGTACGCAACAAACGTCACCCAATGACTAACTGGGTAGTGGGGGAACGGTGAGGGAATGGCTAAGGAGTAGACTATCGATATGTCTGCATTGTCTGAGATAATATATTGCAGGCGATGGTAAAATGAACATATGTAGCAAGGGTACGATATTGACACAAAAAGTTATATCTAGTAAAGAAAAATAAAGTGATGGGTTAGGTGGTTGGATTTTTAACAATGGTTAAAACCAGGTGAGTTTTTGCTCCTTAAGGGACACATTCCGAAAAATTCCTTTCTTAAAATATGTTGCGACCACACCTAAGTTCTTAATCTTTAAAGTGATTCCTCATTTAGCTATGTCGGTTAGATATTGTGTAGATAAATAGCTTGTGACACAAAAATGCATTTTAGAAATATTGATACTTTTGCTCTTTTAGGGTTGAATTTCAAAAAATTCTTTTCTTAATATATGAGGTTACCAAAGTGGAGATCTTAATCTTTATAATTTATTTACCGTATGATTATTTAATAAGGTACACAATAGGAAATGTGCATATCACAAGCTTGTACAATTTCATATCTGTAGATCTAATGTTTTAATCCAGTCAACTGCACTGCTCAACGCATCATGTATTTCCGCTATTGTTCCCTTGTAGGCCCAAAGAGGACAGTCAGAAACGATGTGATTGATTGTCTGTAAGGTGGCTCCACAGTCACAATTTGCAGAATCTACCCAGCCCCATTTGTGTAATTAGTAGGCGCATCTGCCTTGTCCTGTTGATGATTCTCCACTGCCGCCTGGGGAGATCGAAACCTTGTAACCTTACTGAGGGGTCCTCAACTAGATTTTTATTGCCTACTGATGACTGCTGCCATTCAGTTGTCCACAGCTTGTTGATGTTGAAAGAGTTGATTGCTGTGTGCACAACAATATTTATAATGGTACTTCATTTAACGATTTCAGTTAGGAATACAGGAATATAAATGGTTTGTCTTGCAAATAAAACATATTTTGGAAACATTTGCCCTTTAATGGTCGAATTTGGAAAAATAATTTCTTAAAAACTTAATCTTTAAAACGATACCTCATTTATCGATTTCTGTTTGGAATGAAGGGAGATAATGGCTTGTGACAGAAAAACACCTTAAAGAAATAATATATATGATTTACTTCCAATAGTCTCAACTTTGTGATCAGTAAGACTTTTGAATTTACTGTTGACTATTTCTTGTATTTAATAATAACGTATCGAGTGTGGTGCTGCAAGGGTTAGCGTTCGAATCCCCGTCCGGGCATCCAGATTTGGGTTTCCATGGTTTCCCCAAATCACTCCAGATAAATGCCGGGATGCTTCCTTCAAAAGGCAATGGCCGAACTCCTTCCCATTCCTTGCCCCCCATCCTTTCCCGTCTCTAAAGACCTCGCTGTTAAGAGACGTTATGCAGTTTAAAAAAAACAAGCCTGTTTCTGTGTATTCGTTTTGCAGGTGTGCATAGTAATTAGTTATAAAATATTGCTTTTCCCCTTTCAGTGCTCACAGCAGAAAGCGACGGAAGCTTCCTCAGACTGCGAACTCTCTGCTTCGAGAGTGATGATGGACAACCTTCCTGATGAGATACTTCTCAGGATCCTATCGCACATGGAAGCGTGGGAGTTAATTGAATTAACCCAACATGTTTCCAGGCGGTGGAGATGTCTGTCACATGACCCCGAGGTGTGGCGCGGCAAGGAATTCAGTATTGCGTGAGTGTCATTTCTGTTTAATAGCAGTTATGAAAGTGCTCAGTGGTCAGATATTTTGTGTTACCAAACTTCTTGACTTTTGTTGTAGATATCAGCCTACAGTTATAATAATAGAAATAAGATATTAACGGAACATCTGTTGAACTTCTAAAACAATTTTGGTCTTTTCGTCTCCATTGATGAATAAATGTTTCCGGTCCATTGTCGTTATAAATGCCGTACAATAACTTGCTATGAACTGTGTGAATTTCATTTATTTTTCAAGCTGAACATACAGTATTTATTATTATAAACATATCAACTATACTGATTTTTCTAGCTGGGTATTATAATTTTTGTGTTATTAAGAAGTGATAACTGTTTCTTTTCTATAGGGTGCATAAATCACAACCGTAATTTTTGTTTTTTCCATTTTTGTTTTAAGCTATATGTCTTGAGATGGTCTCCGCAGTCTCACGCGTATATTAGTTAATCATTGTTGAAACATTCTCGTGTAGTTACAGAACTACTGGGTAATGCATTGCCTTTAACTTACAGCCAGATCTAAATCCATACCACCGAGCGTGGTGGTGTAACAGTTAGCGTTCTCGCCTCGCATTCGGGAGGACGGCGGTTCGAATCCCCGTCCGGGCATCCAGATTTGGGTTTTCCATGGTTTCCCAAATCACTCCAGGCAAATGCCGGGATGCTTCCTTCAAAAGGCCATGGCCAAATTCCTTCCCATTCCTTGCCCCCATCCTTTTGCGTCTCTAAAGACCTCGCTGTTGAGAGACATAAAGCAGTTATTAAAAAAAAAAATCTATACTCTGCAGTTCACAAATATTGTGGGTGGCAGAGGGTGCTAAGCACCAATGCCAATTCTGTGCATTCCAATCCCGAACAGAACGAGGAAAGAGAGAATACATAAAAGCATCAGTGCGTCATCTTATTTCTCTAATCTTATCCCTCCTGTCATTGCCACCTAAATAGATTGGCGGAAGAAGTATTTTTTAGCATTCGTAACTTAAAGAATTTTGCATATTCTCTAATAAATTCAAATGACATTGTCTGTCTGCCAAACAATCCCAGCTGAATGAATGTATCAATTCCGTGACACTTTCGTAAGGACTGTAACCAGCAGTCACGAATTGAGCAGCTCTCTTCTGTACTTTCTGTAACGTGTCAATCAATCCCTTACGATACAGATCCCAAACTCCACAAGAGTAATCCAAATACGAACACACTAGAGTTTTGTATGCTATTTCCTTTGTATGAACATTACGACATCTTAAAATACGACCTATGAATCATAATCTAGATTTAGCTTTGCCTACGGCGGAAGTTATGCGCGTGTCCAGTTTCATGTTGCTTTGTACTATTACGCCCAGATACTTCAATGAATCGACCCTGGCAATGACTGAATTGTTTACTTTGTACTCGTGGACATGCAGAGTCTTTTTATTACTTATTTGCATTCCCTTGCACTTATTGCAGTTAAGTGTTAGCTGCCATTTATGGCACCGTTCCGAAATACTGTGTGAATAAACTTACTACAGCATTAAACGACTGTGTTTGTGTTCAGTGGTATAGTACCCTGTACAGTATTACATGTGTAAACTAAACCCAGGATTGATAAGTTGCTTGACATTATGTCGTCTAGCGGCTGTGGCGACCACATTGTAGAAAATAAGTTTAAACGAAGTCCAAAACCTTCCATTAGGTTGGTAAAAATATCAGTGTATAGTGACTATCATTTTCATTAATTAATAACCCCGTGAAACCTCGTCTGTTTTACGTAGCTCAAGCCGTGATAGGACTAATTGTTAATGGTAATTTATAACGACAGAAGTGGCTCAAGGCTTCGGCTCGCAAAAGTGACTGAATTATTTACCATTGCAACAGGCGATTAATTGAAACCCAGTAAAACCTCTGTTGCTGCAATTGTGTCGGTAGTGAAGGTTCTGTTGTTGCAGCTCCTCATGTGCGGACTACGTACCTGTAACTATGCTGCAGCAGATGCCTCAGCTGCGCTACCTGAGGATGCTGGGTAACATCAAGCCTTCCATCATCAACGTAGTCTGTGACAACCTGAGCTATCTCACAACACTGGAGATTGGTTTCGAGCAGGAGATGAGTGTCCCTGTAAGTTGATGTCTCTCAAAACCTTAATCAGGGTGGCCACAGACCTGGAAAATCTGGAATTATCAGGGAATTTAAAGCAACCTTGAAATATCATGGAAATATCAGGGGATTTTAATTGCAACAACCAAAAATTTGGATTTTTTTAAAATTTATTTTACTATTGAACTTTTGCATTAAATAATTCAGCTTATATATTTTTGACATAAAATAGCCAACAAATGCCACATTTACACTAGCAACTTGCATCTCATCTTGTGCCTCATCGAGATACGTCGACGAGATGTTCGTACGCGAGCGCTGACGTGAACTCTCTCTGGAACTCAGTATTCAAAATTATATTTATTAAAAAAGGGGGATGACATCTAAATCAGAATTATAGTACTACATGTAAACTCAGAAGTTATATTTATTACTGAATAAAACAGCAGTCGTAGAGTAGTAAGTTTATAAAGGTGTTATGTTTCACTAAACAGTTTTACATTTTCAAGCTAAGTGTGAAACAGATGTTCCAAAAAATTTGAATTTGTGGAGAGTCTTCAAAGTCCTGTAGAATGTCACAAGCTGGTTTTGAACTTTTTTTTTTAGAAAAATTGAACCTTGAATAGCAAAACAAAAGCCTAGATTCAAGATACCAATGCCAGCAAAAATGTGAATAGCGATATTTATACGGCTTTATAACTTTTGTATTAATGATATAAGGTGAATTAAAGCAGGAACAAAATAATACATACGATCATGTAAATACAAACCAGGTGTCTAAATAGGTAGGATTTATAAAGTTTTGTGTCATTCAGAGCTCTTTCGATGCGACAGTTTAAACATTGTACTCGTGCCTTTGACTTTCACTAAATAAACCGCTGCCAAGGCGAGCGGCACACCCAAGCAACCACGCAAGGTGAGCCTACACGATTGCATGGTTTCTACAAACTCGTGTTCATGCTATCTTGCGTAGACTCGCGGAAACTTGCGTAAAAGTGTTAACTCAGCAACAGAATAAATTGAAGATGGAACAAAAGAAGCTACAATAACTGAACCAGAAGATTTGAAAAGAAAAGTGTAGCAAATGAAAAAAGGCATAAAAAGCTAAGCTTTTGAGTGAGTGAAGTTATTGATGAACAATTATTTTATCTACCAAATATTGAAAGATTACTTATTTGTTGTAGTTCATATTAGTCATTATCTTATTTTTGTGCTACTCATTTTTAATTATGCTTCATAAGATTACTAAATTAGTTATAAAATTTTCAAATAAACATTCTTAAACATGTTTCTTTTTCTAATTTTTTGTAGTTTTATACCAGATTTAATTATTTACAATCAAAATCTAATTAAAACTTTACATATCTTAATCATGCAAATAAACTTTCTAAATCAGGGGAAAATGTTGCACATTTTTCTGGAAAACCTGGAAATATCAGGGCATTTTTAAATCATTACCTTGTGGCCACCCTGTTAATATATACAATATTTTTTTCTCAGCTTGGATATATTTATGACATTTTTTTAAAGTTGTAGTATTGGACATTTTTCAGGTGTAGAATATTTTGAATATGAAGAAAGTAACTCGCATCTTGAAAAATCTAAATATTCACTAAAAGAATTTTGTATTTATCTCCATGTTTGATTCCTACCATTTCTTCCATTACCATAGATACAATCCTTAGAGCTGTTGCTTCCATTTTTTTTATTTTCTTTCTGTTAAATAAAATAGGATACACCTTACTAAAGCCATGTTATCACATTCCAAATCACTTTCTTGGATTCACACAGTCCAGTATCAAAAGCCACCCTAATTACATTTGCAAATGACGATGATGTTATGTCATAAACTCGGCTTTCGCCAAGCATTTTGCAACACAGGCTTATACGTAGGTGCATCAAATTGATTGTTGTAAACCACAGAGTGAAGTTTCATGGTGAAATGACGATCATGTATCTTCACTTGTAGTTTGGCACATTGTAGTCTTACAAAATGAGTAATCTGCTGCGAGGCACTGAAAGTAAGATAGGATAGGGAAAAATAAATAGATACCCGTCACATACCACAGATAAAGGCAGGGGGGCGAGACAAACACGTAAAAACACAAAAAACAAACTGCAAAATATTTCGACATGAGTCTTAATCATGTGAAAGGTGAGACATATGGCAGGGGGAAAAATGGCGGGTTGGGATGTGACCACATCTTTCCCCCTGCCATATGTCTCACCTTTAACATGATTAAGACTCATGTCAAAATATTTTGCAGTTTGTTTATGTTTTTGAGTTTTTATGTGTTCAAAATCAGTAATCTTTCTGATACAGAGCTTATATTCTGCATGGAAATGACACACACCACTGTTTTGTTAACGATTGCTTGTTATTCTAAACACGTTTTCATGCTGTTCCGAGCGTTTGAGGTCAAAGGTGTCCCTTGTAAGTAGTGAAATGGAACTGTAAAATTTCAAAATAGTAAGTGACAGGTTTAGTGTCGGTTGAAGCCAGGAAAGTGTCTATTAATACTTCCAACTAAGACCAACCAGTGGCAATTTATGCCAGCTCACACGATTCCAACAATCTCAACACTGCTAGTAACAATCTAATCAAGACGCTAAGTAGCGGAAAGGAATCAAATTAGGATAGGGAAATGAGCCACCACTTACCTTTAGATGATGGATGTGGGGCGCGAACACACAGTAAAGACATGAACACAAACAATAAAGAAATTTTTGGGATAAACCCTTCGTCAACGGGAGAACATTATGAGAGGTGGGCACAGCTGGAGAATAAAATATTATATAAATTAAAAATATATATAATAAAATAATTTTTATGAAGTAAACATCACCTTAGGTTAGTGGTGGTTCAATACAGGTAGTGGGAAACAGGATTAAAAAAAGGTTAAACATATGCAATAATAATGGCCTGGTATTATCTCAAGTTGAGACCAGGTGGTTGCCTTGTGCCTAGTTTGTACTGGTAGGCAAGTTCCCACCTTCTCAGTTCAGAGAAACTGCTGCTATTAGGGAGAACTCTGATAGCACGGACTGTGAAACGAGTTGAAATTATTCAAGTCGTGGGTTATGGCAGGGCAGCAACTGGGTGCTTTGGGTTCTGTGTGAACACCGTCTGACGGTGGCCATTCATTCTTACAGAGATTGGATTTGTCGTCAAATCTGTATATGAAGCCAGGCAGTGGTTGCATGTTAACTGGTAAATTACATGGGAGGTTTCGCAGGTGGCGTGTCCTATGATAGGGAAGCTTTCCCCTGTGCCAGGGTTGATGAAAGTGGTGGAAGCATGGTGTATGTCACACATCTTGCAGCGGGGTCTATTACGAGGGTGGTTTGAAAAGTTCTCGGAATGTATTAGAATTAAGTATCTTACCTCGGTGGAACTGCTTTTATTTTCTAACATAGTCTCCCTGTAGACTAATGCATTTGGTCCAGCAATGTTCCAGTGCCTTGATCCCATCTCGAAAATGAGATTCCTCCAGGCCTGCAAAATACCTCTCGAATTTGGCTGTCAGTTCTTCCCTTGTAGAAAATCTCCGTCCACCGAGGAAATTTTTCAGCTTGGGGAATTGATGAAAGTCTAATGGTGCCAAATCAGGTGAATAAGGTGGATGTGGCAACAATTCGTACCTCAGTTCATGAAGTTTTGCCATGGCAATAACACTTTCGTGCTGCGGAGCGTTGCCCTGAAGAAAGATGACGTTTTTCCTTGTCAAACCAGGCCTTGTTTCGCGTATCCTTTCCTGTAATTAGTCTAGGAGGTTTGCATAGTATTGCCCCGTGATTGTTTGGCCAGTAAGAAGATAATCTATCAGCAGAATACCTTTTGCATCCCAGAAAACTGAGGCCATGACCTTTCCGGCCGAACGCAATGCCTTTGCTTTCTTTGGTTGTGGTGAATCAGCATGATTTTTTGTCTCTGGGGTATAGTAGTGGATCCAAGTTTCATCTGTAGTCATAAACCGGCACAAAAAATCTTGTTGGTTGCTCTGCAAACGGGTCAGACTTTGTTCGGAAATTTCCAATCTGGTGCGTTTATCGTCTAGTGTCAAGAGCCGCGGCACCCGTCTTGCGGATATTTTTTTCATACCCAATTATTCGGTTAAAATATGATATACCCGTTCAGAAGACATCCCTACATCTTCAGCAATCTCCCGCACTTTCAGTCGACGATTTTCTATTACCTTTTTATGCACTTTTGCGATAAATTCGGGGGTCGTAGCACTTTTTGGCCGTCCACTGCGTGGATCATCATCCAAACTCTCCAGACCAAATTTAAACTCGCTGGTCCACTTGGCAACAGTTGAAAATGAAGGAGAAGAGTCCCCTAGTGTGTTCTGAAAGTCGGCATGAATTTCCTTTGCTTTCATACATTTCTTTACAAAGTATTTAATCACTGCTCGAATCTCAGTTTTTTCCATTGTCACAAATTACTACGAGGGAACCACAACAAAGAGTCGTCACTATCACACTCCTGCAGCTAGAGCACTGACGCGCCACCTGTTCACTCACAAAGGATGTGTGATTATTGCACGGGAACCTCGTTGCTCTAGCACTGACATCTAGCGTTGATTCCGAGAACTTTTCAAACCGCCCTCGTACATGGGAAAGAGCCTAAGTTCAGTTTTCGGTGGCCAGCCTGTTAACTATACTAGAGCATAAGAAGTGACACTGGAAGTCCATTCTGGTTAATAACATTGTTTAGAAACAATTTATTGTTCTCGGTCTAGAAGTAGCCATTAGACAAAACGATTATATAGATTCTTTTCTGAACTTGCAGATTCTAAGATAGATAGAGAAAAATTAGTTGTAAGTATTTTTCACTTGTTACACTCTACATACATAACAAATGTGTTCTCCTTCATCAAGGTCTCTTGTGCAACGTTTTATTAAGGTTCTTCGGTGGTTTAATTACTGATTAATTAATTAAAACAGTCCACCAAAAAAATGTTATGTTGATGTTCGTTTTATTTTGATCAAATCAACAAGTCAGCGATATTCACAAGCATAGATACAATACAGAGATGCACTTCTGAATAGTTGCAAAGATAATCTCTGAGACTCTCTGTTAACACTGAATGATATCAACTAGCTAACTAACTTCTCTGTCCAGCCGATCTGTTTATATAGTCTCTATCGAAATTACGAGAATTCTTCAAAGGCATCCGCCCGATATTTCTCGATCATTAACAATCACTCAAACAATCAAACATATTAAAAACAATCGAAATTAATACAAAATTAATTAACAACATTACAAAATGATCAGAAATGGTAATTATAGATACTTAAATACAAAATTATTTACAGAAATCCCTTCAAACAGTAGAAAATTGTCCTGTAGACATCGTAACTTACATTAATACATGGAGTTACAAACATTTAAGAAATTCTCTTGCACCATTCGGTTCTTAAACATATTAAATGGATTTTAAATAATTTTCTTACATAAAACAAAGTCTATATACACTGATTTACAAGAATTTACAAAATAAACATATCAAATCACTTTCAAGCAAACTTTAGCTCACTACAAATACTTCATACAGTACAATACTATTCAAAATTCAGGTATGAGGGCTGTTACAGTTTCCTTATTCTCTTCACACAGCTACAGTCACACTTACAATCCGGGTAGATAGAAACGGAACACTCCTAACATATGGTGATACAGGATGCATTAAATAAACACCCCCAGCACCACTTTGTGATGCGATCGCTGCAATACAACTGCAACGTTCCTCCTAATCCTCTCAACCGGCCTGCGATGCTCCATCATTGCAAGGTCACAGACACTTAAAACCCTCCGTTACCTTACAAATTGTGCGTGATCGTATGAGCCACGTCAGGTTGTTGTGTGGTTTGGATTCCACATTATACCGTAACCGTAGCCGTGACGAAAGAATGCACGGCAAATCGGAAATCTGTCGTGCAGGTTGCTGAACAATCCTTCTCCTGGCCAACAATCCCACACGAGTTTACCACAATAAATAGTATACTTATAGGAGATATCTCACAAATTTTACCGTATGATAGATTGACATTTCTGTTGTTAATAATTAAGGTAGAGTACAATATGCATAAGTATACTACACTTTTTAAATGTAATTTTTTGCCATTGTGAGAACTGGTTATATCAGCTTTATATTTAAAAACATATATTTAAGGAAATTATCTGAACAATGTGCATTGCAGCATTTTTCTACTCAGATTTTGAGTCCCTCTTTTGTGCTTGAATTATAATTACAATCGTAAACTACTGCAGATAGTCACTTACCATATTACAATATACTGTGGCTATTGTTATTTAATCAATGAAAGACTCATGCGTGACTGTTTCTGTTGAATGCAGCCATATCATAAAAAAGGTCTGTGTGTCTCATTTTCTATCTTCTTTAGCAGCTGTTAAAACTGACATAAACTATTGCTGCCATCTAAGTGTTAAAAAATGTTAAATATCTAAGAATAAAAAAAACATATCCTCACTTAACTTCAGTACTATTAAGTAATTTGATTGTTTGACATTAATGGAGTCTTAATATTGGGTTTTACTAAGTGAATTTATGTTTTAGTACATTTGTGTTACATAAGAACATAATGGTCTGTCATTGGACACTGAGTATACTTCTAGTGGGTCTTTAGGACAAAATTGTTTGACCCTTCAGTGGACTAATGATTGGCATAATGTAGAATCAGTTAGGATAGAAACATCTTTAATATTCTTCGTAACCAGAAGAAAATCTTTGTTTTCTCCCACACAAAAACAAGGAACACCAGCGTAACTGTTATGACATTTATAGGTAACAATGAAAGGCAAGAAATGCCACTAGGCAACATTTATATGGAAAAGAAAGGTAAAATACACCCAACACTCACCAAAGTTGAAGGGAGGAGGGCAGCAGCAACACAAAAAATACACAAACAAACAAATTGCACATGTTCGCCTGGGGCAAAAAGACAAATCAGCAGTGGTGGCACATAGTTTGACTGAAGGACACGGTTTCGATTTCGAAGCGACTGAGGTGTTGACAAATGCGAGAGGCTTCTGGGACAGCGTCATTAAAGAAGCGTTTGAAATTCGCCTCGCGTGTGATTTGGTAAACAGGGATTGTGGATTCCAGATAAGTGACGCATGGATTTCTGTTATTGAGGCTGCTCATCACCAACGCTCTGCTTTTTGTGTTCTGCGGGCGTCTAATGACATCTGAGATGCTGCTAGGCAACATAACAACATCTGTTGTTGCCATGCCAGTTTACAAACAACACGCTCAAGGCTGACTTCAAGGCAGACTTCAAGACTTGCAACTGCACCTGAAGATGGCTACGGAGAATAAAGTCGCCGAAATATTGTGCATCAATAATAATATTACTCGGTTTGTTTCCCGAGAAACGTTTATAAATAAACAATGCCGAGAAAAATTACATTCATTTATAAATTGCACAATATTTCGACAAGAGTCTTAATCATGCGAGAGGCGAGACATATGGCAGGGGGATTCATGTTGTTCGTGTATTTTTTGTGTTGCTGCTGTTATGACATTTAGTGATAGAACAGTTTGTTGGATGCTATAGCAGCAGCAGTGTGAAGAACTACTTATCTATTTGTAAACTATTAGAAGCAAACAGTCTCCACGGCATTTTCTTTATAAATTACATTCTCTTCACAAAAAATCATGCATCAGAACATGCGAAACTCATATTTGGCTTTAAAATTGTGGTAATCATGCAAAATTATGAGAACATTCAAAGAAAAGGTGAAATTATTACGAAGATAAATTTAAGTCGATTAACGGCAGAGATGAATTTTGCTTTGTAACTGTTTATTTGTGCAGCTGGTGGCCAAGCTGGTGGAGAGGTGTCCGAACATCAGGTCACTGGCGCTCCCACACCAGCTGCTGTGCGACAGACGCAAAGCGCAGTCGTTCGCCCGGCTCCCCCTGCAGTCGATGCAGATCAGAATGGACTACGCGACCAGGAACCAGCGTATTTACCTGAGGGCATTTGCGGATGCCTGTCCCGAGTTATCCAAGTTGGACGTGACCGGGCTGTGCAATATTCGCGTGCGAGATCTGCAATACTTCTTCAGGGCCAGGAGCCAGACGCTAACACACGTCACGATACCGTGGGCCATGTGCACCCGGTATAAAAGAAGGTAAGCAGTGAAATCTCTAAATCTGTGGTCCAGTAGTCATTAGCTTCCTGGATTTATAATTTGAAGCAATACCAGAAAGAAAGAAAATTGAAGCATTTGAAATGTGGTGCTACAGAAGGGTGCTGAAAATTAAATGGACGGAAACGAACGAGTTTTGGAAATGATGGATGAGAAAAGAAGTTTGTGGAAGAAGCTTACAGAAAGAAGAGACAGGCTGGTAGGTCATATTTTGAGACATGCTGGATTGGTTAATTTGTTAGTGGAGGGAACAGTCGAAGATAAGAACTGTAGAGGAAGACAGAGATTAGAATATATGAAGCAGATAATTGAGGTCTTGGGTTGTAAGGGGTATATAGAGATGAAGAGGTTAGCACAAGATAGGAAGGGATGGAGGATTGTATCAAACCAGTTGACAGACTGATGACAGTGCAAAAAAAAAAAAAAAAAATTGAAGCAACTTGAGAACTTTCACATCCAGTAATTTTTGTTGAAGTAATAAAGGACTGCTGAAGTTAGTGCTTAATTTCTTATAATCATAAGAAAAGAAATATCACTAAAATTTTCTTGAACAAAATGCGTGTGTCAGTTGTTTTGCTGTCATCAGCATCTCAACTGCTATCCTCTGTTTGTTTTATCTTGTGTTAACCTGTCGATCCCAACATATTCCTTACAACCTATGTGCAGCAAATTAACCAATCCAGCATGTCTCAAAATATGTCCTATCAGCCTGTCTCTTCTTTCTGTAAGCTTCTTCCACAAACTTCTTTTTCACCCATCATTTGGGGGTATCTACTAATAATGGGAGGTGTTTTTCCACAATTCCGAATCCCCCCCTTTTCTGGTCAGACTTTTGTCAGATCTAGTCGGACCGCCCCCCCTCTCTAAAATGACATGATATTTTGACGGAGAAACACCTCCCCCTCACCCTACTTATCAACCTCACAAATTTTTGAGACCTTTTTATTAGGTCTCATGCTTCCAAGAGCGCCTAAGGTTGGTTTTTGGACCAAATATCCCCCTAAAGTCAACTTTCACGTCATTTGTTCTGCATTGGCCATCAGTTGTAGTTTTAGTTCATAAGTAACAGAATTCACTTAGTTTTTCTGTTACATCTGATCCTGTTTTTATATTTAGTCTACTTTTGTTGTTGAATTTCTTTTACCTTTTTTCACTCCTTTCTTTGGTTTTTATTTAGTCAAAAATCTTCCCTTGGTATATTCTTAATGCCATTTAGTAATTTGTCAATATCCACACTCTTTCATTATAAGAGGGCAATATAGTAAATGTAATAAAGATTAGATTCTAGCCCGAACGGTGAGCTGTAATACTGTCACTCAGAAGGAAACGGTTTTCAATTTTCCAGTAGGATGTTGAATATTAGGTAACGGATGTAGAGCTTGGTGAATATTATTTTGGAAAGGGTGGCTCAGGACAGAAGTTTGTGCAAACGTTTTATAGATGGAAGCTACAGTAGGTGAGGCAGAAACGTGTTAGTTGATTTTGGGGGAGGTAGCTCTAAAGCAAAGTCCTTGTAATGATTTTATGTATTACATTGTGAATCTTCCCTTATGGTGTATTTTATATAAATAAGTTTAATTAATTTTCATTTTCCTGGTGTCACATTGCTTCAATAGGTCTACATCAATCAACTGTATTTTTTGATTGCTTCCAATTCCAGGTTTTCCACCTATGCTGCAAATTACCTGAAAATAGTAATATATTTATATTTCAGTTTACCGTTAACAGATACTTCTCTGTGTTTTCATTGAATAGGATGAAAACAGGTGAATGCTGTGAACAGCTGCAGGGTGACCTGGGTAGAATATCTAAATGGGTAGGTCAGCGTGGAATGAAGATAAATGCCAAGAAGAGTCAGCTTATTAGGTACACAGATAAAAAAACTAAAGGTTAATTATGAATATAGGTTGGGGTCAGAATTGTTTGTTGAAAGCTTGAAGTGTAAATATTTTGTCATAACATTTCATAACAAACTCAACTGGGCAGAGCACATTGGGCAGGTGGTAGGAAAAGATTACAAAATCCTTCATTTACTGGAGAGGGTGATGAGAGGATGTACCAGAGAAGTTAGGGAGTTGGGTTACAAAACTTTGGTCAGACCATTGGTTGAATATGGTGGTGTAGTTTGGGACCCACATTTTCGTTATCAAATACACGAGTTGGAAGGTGTGCAAAAAAGAGCAGCTATATTTGTTTGTGGAAATTATCGCAGGATCCAGTCAGTAACTGATATGATAAAGGAGCTGGGTTGGGAGTCATTTGAGGGTGAAGAGAGGACACATGTTGGTGATAGGGCTTGGAGGGATATTGGTCAAAGAATTAGGAATAGTGCATGGAAGGGGAAAGGCGACCATGACCACAAGATGGCACTCGATTTCATGCATAAGGGAGGGGGAA
>JARYHS010006629.1:3472737-3508721 GCA_031002005.1 Vandiemenella viatica
ACACTCACCTGGCTTTAACCACCGTTAAAAATCCAACCACCTAACCCACCACTTTTTTTTTCTTTACTAGATATAACTTTCTGTGTCAATATCGTACCCTTGCTACATATGTTCATTTTACCGTCGCCTGCAAAATATTACCTCAGACATTGCCGACATATTGATAGCCTACTCCTTAGCCATTCCCTCACCGTTCCCCCACTACCCAGTTAGTCATTGGGTGACATTCGTTGTGTACTCACGTACGGAGCCTAACGGCCGTTTATCTACCACTGAAGAAGGCAGATGCCGATATATTCTGTTTTTTTTTGTCAGCATACGTGTGTCCTCTCATCGCAGCTGACCACTGTGGTAAGTGGTGGGTTAATTTCCCTGTCCTTCATTATTTATATTGCCTAGTAGCCACTTCCATTTTCCTTAGTTTCATCAAACGTTTAACTTCACATCATACGGCTGAAGAAGATGCAGTTCACTTAACATTCAGTACCGTGAACGTAAGCCTGCAAGCATATTGCATGTATTACTCCTCCCACCACAATGAAGTCAGACGTGCAAATGTTTTTACGAGATTAGGTAACTCGTTCCCTACACTGTAAAGAACAGTAAGTGTGCGGTGTGCGTGCACATCAGAATGTTACGGCACACTGAAAATTTCTCCCTACCGTGTCCAAGGAAATTTCTGCTGAATATCATATACAGGAGAGCGTTGATAATTGGGACAGTGACTGGTTTAGATTATCTTCTTTTATTTTTTTAACTGCTTAACGTCTCTTTAACAGTGAGGTCTTTAGAGACGGGAAAGGATGGGGGGCAAGGAATGGGAAGGAATTCGGCCATGGCCTTCTGAAGGAAGCATCCCGGCATTCACCTGGAGTGATTTGGGAAACCATGGAAAACCCAAATCTGGATGCCCGGACGGGGATTCGAACCACCGTCCTCCCGAATGCGAGGCCAGAACGCTAACCGTTACACCACCACGCTCGGTTTCATATTGTCGATTTGTTCACATTTTGAGTTTGTATAGTTTTGGTTTATGTAATTTTTATTTTGCCTTTAAATTACATTAGGGACATTATAATTTTACATATTCCAAGCAAATAAGTCTCTTATTTCCTTTTGCTTCAACCTGGAGACACTCGTGCTTTCTTTTAGAAGATGAACATGATGCTACTATAAGCATGTAATGTTGGTACAAGACGCTAAAGCCAACAGATCTCACCAACAGGGGCGTAGCTACTATCGGGCTAGGCGGTGCAGTGCACCGGGGCCCCTATGCTCAGGGGGCCCCCAAGAGCAGTTCAGAGGCCCCACGGGCCTTCACAGCAAACTGCTGACCTTTTTTTTTAGCTCTACCGTCGTCTAAAGGGGCCCCTCTGCGACACAGGGAGCCCCCTCACTAAGAGGCCCTCACTGCTCAGGGGGCCCCAGCCTCAGCTCAGGGGGCCACTACCAGCAACACAAAGCAAAGAAAAAAGGTCGTCCATCTGGCCTGAGGGCCCAAAATAATTTTTTTTGCACCGGGGCCCTTGTTGACCTAGCTACGCCACTGCTCACCAACACAGCAAATCAATAACAAAGGCTCAGAACGAACATGGCGTGTTTCAGATTTATAAAATAAACTCAAAAGTACCGGCACATTCAAAGAACTGTTGTCTCGTCGCGGTTACAACAAACATTCAGCATCAAAGTCAAGTTAGTCACAGGGATATTGCAGGTGAAGGAATTCAGCCATGGCCTTTTGAAGGAAGCATTCTGGCATTTGACTAGAGTGATTTGGGGAAACCGTGGAAAACCCAAATCTGAATGCCTGGACGGGGATTCGAACCGCCATCCTCCCGAATGTGAGGCCAGAACGCTAACCGTTACATCCACCACGCTCGGTATTTTTGGGCAGTAATTCCATTGTAATACACTAATACAGCCTGGACAATTACTTTCAAGTAGAAAGTAGGTTGTAACTAGTGATGTGCCGGATCGTTAAAAATGTATATCCGCGGATACGGATACAGATACGGATCATTAATGTCTAGATCCGCGAATATGGATACGGATACGGATCTCAACTTTCTCAACTTGGACCACAGTGAAAAAGTCGTCTACTACGCTCTATTATCGACGAATATCTAGCTTTGGCGACTATGGATCTCCATTCAAGAATCAGTGAGAATTAGTGAGCCCTTGTAGGATACCACAAACAAATTGAGCGTACAGAACTCATGTATATGCGACGTTATTCCTCATAAATTGTATGATGAGATGCAAGTTCCTGCTGATAGTGGGGAAACTCCCAACGTCAGCACACCCACCGTTCTTGAGATTTTGTCTTTTTCGAAGAATGAATTATCATTTTTCTGAAATCGACAAAAATATATTGTTTCAAATAGCAACATATTTAGTTCACGTTACAAAGGTAAATTTTTCAGTGACTTTTTCATCAAAGACATAAAACAGAAATTACTTACAGCTTCAGAAACAGAAGTAAATCACACAACAAGCACAATTAACACAGAAAAACCAAATGCTGTATCAAAAGTACACTGCAACAATTTAGAAGACTCTATGGCCAAAATGTTAGATAGTGACGATAATGATGAGAAAGCTGAAAACCAATTATCATGTACGAATGCTAATTTGCTAGCAGAATGTGCTAATTAAAATAGAATATCAAGAGATCAAGATCCGTTAAAGTATTGGCAGAATAATGGTAATAAATTTGGAGGTCTATGACACATAGGTCGCACATTTTATCATCACCTGCAACAAGCGTTCCAAATGGACAGTTTTTCAGTGCAGCAGGATTTATTTATGATCCTCATCCTGATAGACTTTTGGATGACAAAGCTGCCAAGTTACTCTTTTAGAAGTACAATTTGCCAAACTTAATTTTAAATATAACTTTTTTAAAGTTTCTGTAAAAGTGATTATTTTACCTGATGTAAACACTTAAGCGGCACCTTAATAATACTCATAATTTCAGTTAGCAAATCACAAAGATTAGAGGTCTGATCTCACTATAAAGATAGTTAAAATAATACCTTAAAACTTACTACAGTGGTAAACTAGTAAAATAAAACTTTACAAAAGATCCGTTTAAGATCCGCTAAAAAATTAACGGATACGGATACAGATCTTTTTTCCCCCTCGGATATCCGCGGATACGGATATCCGGCACATCACTAGTTGTAACACAGCATGGATCAGCAAGAAACCATTAAATTCACTTCCGAAAGTATTTCTAGTGAAGTCTGCAGTATTATGACACCCGTTCCTGGTGAAATCATGATCTCCAGTAATTCCAAAAGATAAATAAATAAATCTTAGTCGTAATGCATGGAGCACAGCAAACACAACCATAGCACACAATTTGTAGATGTCCAATGCATAGGACTTTTTATTAGGTGTGAAATTACATGTTTCCACTCCATTACAAACATTAAAAGCAATACACACATCACTAAACTGAATTGCAATAGAAAATTTTCCCACTCCCTCATGCATGAAATCGAGTGCCAGTTTGTGGTCATGGTCGCCTTTCCCCTTCCATGCACTATTCCTAATTCTTTGACCAATATCCCTCCAAGCCCCATCACCTACATATGCCCTGTACATTCCCAGCACTCTCTTCACCCTCCCTCCATCTTTCAATGAGTCCCAACCCAGCTCATTTATCATATCAGTTACAGGCTGCGTCCTGCAATAATTTCCACAGTTAAATCTAGCAGCCCTTCTCTGCACCCCCTCCAACTCCTGCATTTGACACCCAAAATGTGGATCCCAAACTATGCCACTATATTCAATCAATGGTTTGAGCAAAATTTTAAAACTAAAGTTCTTCACTTCTCCTGTACATCTTCTCATCACCCTCATCTGTAAATCAAGAAATCTGTAACATTTTCCTACCAAATGCCCAGTTGAGTTTACTATCAATGTTATGCCAAGAAATTTACACTTCAAGCCTTTAACAAGTATTTCTGTCACGTTAAAATTGTCCTACACATTCCTTAGGCGATAATATTTGACTAAAAAGTGTTAACGTAAGCTCTGAACATCAGGAAATGAAGTAAAACCACTCAAAATGTGGGTAGGTGCATACATGTTTATTACACAATAAATGAACATTAATAGCTGTTGATATTTATTCAGAAGTGTTTTTAAGTTTTCATTGTTGGATAAAAACTGCTTTCAACATGCAAATTGATGGTTCTTAATATGTAGAAAATCGATAACATTTACAATTTCTCTGTGTGTAGCTGACATTTTGATTTCATTGCTAAGATATATTGCATGGCAAGCCTACCTTCCATGGTAAAACACGGCGTCTATCATAACCAATATTTCATACAGAGCATTTAAGTTGGTTTAATTTTTACATAATAGCAGTAGTGGTTAGGTTGAAATTCAGCCTGGGCCACGAATTAAGAGTAAGAAACACGCAGAATAAATATCGACATGTAATAACATGTATTTCTTGCGTAATAACATGTATGCATCTACCCACATTTCGAGTGATTTTACTTTATTTGCACTTATTCAAAGCTTATGTTATACATTTTTATTCAAATATTATCGCCCAAGGAATGTGTGTATCAAATTTCAGATTGATAGGAGAATTTTTGTAGGTTCCGACGAACCTAATCATAAACAATCTTTAGTTTTTTATCTGCGTACCTAATATGGAGACTATTCTTTGTATTTACCTTTATCCCATGTTGACTTACCTGTTTAGATATTCTACGTACATCACTGCTACATGCTACTGAGTCATCTCCAAACAACATAGCCTCTGGATGTAATCCACCAACACAATCATTCATTGGTATGAAGTACAGCAAATGGTCCCAGTACACTATTCCATTGCACTTCAATATTCACTTACACCTCTTGACACTGAATTTCCTACTCTAATACTTTGCTTTCTACCTTTTAAAAATTCCTCTACCCGCCAAGTCACTTTTTCTCCCACTCCAATAGCTTTCAGCTTATTTAAATCCAATTTTGGCCCAATCTGTCAACCAACTGTCTACAACTCCGGTACATTCAGACTCAAATGAAGTAACACTACAGCACTAGACAAAAATCAAACGTGCAGAAAATTTGAAACTAAGTACACATAACACTAGAGCCATTTAACATCTGCAGAGCACATCTGAGAACTGAAAAACAATCGAAAAATACTGACGCGGGCGGTTTAATTCAATATTGCGATACCGCTACAACGCTGTGAACACTTTCTGTCGATACCATTTTCGGCAAAGTGATCGTATCGACCCGTTTTGTTTTCGTCATAGCGGTTGTGGTTAGTTCGAAATGCGGCTTGAACCCGCAGAAAAAAATCGAAAAAGCCAAAGAAGTGTTGTATTTGTATACAGCGAACACACGTATTTTTCTATCATAAATTTGTCGTGACTTTCTGCGACGGAGAGAAGCTAGAATAACTAGACCACATTACAACAAAGGAATTACTAAACATTTCACGAGATTTATATTAATTTTGTAGTGCTGGTGGCATAACGCTATAGCACAAGCAAGCAATCAACGATAACCGTTAAGATTCCAAGAAACTTCTTCGTACACAAAGTACCGAATGAACGGAAATGTAATAAACAAATAAATAAACATCACAGAGCAGAATTATTAACAGACTTACTACAGCCGTGATCAAAATTATATATATAAACCGGTACACGTAATCAGAAACTTCTAAGAAAAACAAATAGAAGATAAGCCCCAAGGCAAAGCAATCCAACGCAGCGATGAACATTTCAAAATTAAAATAACTCATATTCTCACCTTTGGGCAAGCCATTTTTCAAGGATTCGTAGACAATATAATATAGCTAAAGCAAAAAAATGATCAGCTATTAGCCACGTAGCAACACTGCAGCAATACTTCTTTGTTCTAGGGAATGATGTGTAAACGTCAGTTGATGAGAACTTCCAGCATTGTCTCTGGTTTCAGCGGCACAAATGTGATATTGTAAACACACAAAGCACGTTCATTGTCATTTCGACAACGGACAATACTCCAGAGATAACACTGCACTCACAATGCATATAGGATGCTTGACCAAACAAATATCATTCTCCTCAAAATTGGCATTTATCTGTTGCAGTTTATTTAAATAAAAAACAGAAATAAATTTATTTTTATTACATAGTTGTTTGTACATTGGGACTTTTAGCTGAAAACGCTAAACACTCTTATCCTTGTACCAACATAAAGGATATGAAAATAGGGATCAGCAAATCTTGTGTATTGTTTACGTTTTTCTGCAGTTTAGGGTGAATTCTCCAGACAGGGCCATTCAACTTTCCGTTTTTTTTATTATTATTATTTTCCAACCTTAATAGCAACAAATTGCATTTCTATTACCATCCTTGGAGGACTTTGGAACAATTACGAAACAGAAATTTGAATTTTCATGTGTGGATAATGCAGACTGGACTATAGCGAAACGTAGCCATATAAAGTGCTTAGCGAATGTTCTATTTTTAACTCCTACCTGTCGCTGTTTCTTTAATTTAATTCCAGTGGAGCGCTGACTCCGGTTACAATTTCCCTACACATCCATTTTTCCCCTTTCATTTTCCCATCTACTTTGTCCCTATAATAATTTCAACTTTAAATTCTTTTAGAATTTTGGTAAATTATTCATCATTTCTCTTGGTAATTTGCTCCATACCTGACCATCTTCCCTACGAAAGAAAATCTTCCGACACCTTTATGCCTGAGATCGAATGCTAGTTTGTGGTCATGGTCACCTTTTCCCTTAATGCAGCTCTCCTATTCTTCCACCAATATCTTTCCACGTCTCATCACTAATAAACGCCTTGTACACTCCCATGACTCTCTTCACCCTTCTGTCTTCCAATTAATCCAATTCCAAAGCAGTTATCATATCACATAATGATTGTGTTCTGCTGAAATTTCTAAAGCCAATTCTAGCAGTCCTTCTTTGCATCCCCACCAACTCCTATATTTGATACCCGAAATAAATAAATATTTTTTGGCTAATGGTTTAACGATTCGTCAATGTTGAGGTCATTAGAGGCAGGAAAGGCATGCGGCAAGGAACGGGAAGGAATTCGGCCGTGGCCTTTTGAATGAACCATCCCGGAATGTGTCTGGAGTGATTTGAGGAAACCGTGGAAAACCCAAATCTTGATGGCCGAACGGAGATTCAAAATCACGTCCTCGTGAATGCGAATCCAGAACGTTAGCCGTTCACCCACCATATTCTTGATATCCAAAATGTGGGTCTCATATTACACCTCCATATTCAAGCAATGGTCTGCCGACCAACGTTTTGTAACCCAATCCCCCTACTTCTCTAGTACATTAACTCATTACTCTTTCCAACAAGTGAAGGATTTTGAAACCTTTTACTACTACCTGACCAATGTGTCTTGTCCAGTTGAGTTTGTTATCAAATGTTATGCCGAGGTATTTATATTTCAAGTCTCAAACAAGAAATTATTTCCCAGTCTTATAACTTTAATCAATCTTTAGATTTTTTATTTGAATACATAGTAAACTGAGTCTTCTTTCCATTTATCTTTCCCATTTTGATCACATGTTAATAAAAATTAATTTCAACTGAAGTTTATAATGTTTTTTTAAATGGAATGTAACTAAATAAATGCACAAATACCAAACAGATGTCGCTGATGATGCTCTGGAAATAGAGTAAAACGCGTTCGACAATAGAATAAAACAGAATTCAATTGCACTAGCTTGTCATTAACCTTTATATATATATATATATATATATATATATATATATATATATTAAAAAATGATATTCTACCTAAAATAAGCAATGGACTGTTCAGTAAAATGTTGATAAGACACCCATAATGGTTGTATGGTGTTTCTCTGTGATATTAAACAAGTCGAAATTAGAAAGACAACATATCTAAATATTTGTAAACTATAGTTGTCGCCGTTTTCAAATGTACGAAAACCGTATTCAAATGTTTTATCTGAATCACTATTTATCTTTGTATTTTCTTGCTTTATTTACATTTGGTGCGATCTTTGGATGTGCGTGTGTTTGTGGTAGTGTGACTGTCAAGAATGGATACCGGTAATGAGAGTAATGTAAATCTGAAATACATTGACTGTATTAAGGAGGAGGCAAGTGTTTAAATTTTATTTTATTGCTAACATGGTTAGGTAGGATTCTTGCATGAAAAACAGTTTAGTATTACTAAGGTTTGCGATACGGTTAAATATACTTACCTGCGGTTGAAATGATAAACGTTTAATGAAGGGTTGTGTGTGTCTGAATGTGCGGTTGAAGTTTTTTTGACTGTCCATCAGCGATAGTGAAGGTTTCGGTTTGATTTCAATGCCGCCTGGGCCAAAATGATCCTTCTTACTGCATGACACGAGGAATTAAGTTTTTATTTATAATGTAGTTGTTTTCGAGAGTTCTATGTATCAGATGTCATTTGTTGAAGCGGATGGAATAAGGAAAATCCAGTTATTACTAAAAAAAAAAAAAAGACAGCCGCGAAATCGGATGGATGTAGTTCCACTCGTATTGCGATATGTGCCTCCTGGACCAGAAGCATAACCGGTATTATCCCTTGCGGCTTAAAGTTTTAGTGTTCTGGTAGATTTTTTTTTTTTTTTTTTTTACTGGCGGCTTATCATAACCGTGGCCCTCTACAATTTGATGATAGTTTCTTATGGGTTTAATCCTAGCCTGCGATACCGCCTGCCATACCGCCACTGACTAGCGTTGACGTGACGTCATAGTGACGTTGTTGTGACGTATTCGCTGTCGAGTTGCCAACATAATCATGTTACTAACGGGACTGCAGGGAAAGTAGGGGTTTTCGGGCGGGGAGAAATCATAGCAACAAAATTTTTTCGTATGGTATTAAAATTCTATATAGTGGAATCGCCTTCTAGGATTAAACCCACCCACTAAATTCTATATCGCGATACCGGTTGCGGGGAGAAATCACAGCAACAAAATTTTTTCTTATCGTATTAAAATTCTATATAGTGGAATCGCCTTCTAGGATTAAACCCACCCACTAAATTCTCTATCGCGATACCGGTTGCGGTAAGTTTTATTTAATTGCTTCTATCCATTTTCCATAATGTATTATGTGTTGAAGATCTACTGTTCAAACAGTCCCGCGAATAACATCAGTTTCGTATGTTATACGAAACGGCTCATTTTTTCCCGGTGATATAGAATTCACTGCAACTGGTATCGCGATTTAGAATTTAGTGGGTGGATTTAATCCTAGACGGCGATTCCGCTATAAAGAGTTTTCAAACTATACGAAAAAAATTATCTTTTAGTTGCTTTAATTTCTCATATCGCGATATAAAAGGTTTCGCGATATAGAATTTAGTGGGTGGGTTTAATCCTAGACGGCGATTCCGAACCATAGGAAAAAAATTATCTTTTCGTTGCTTTGATTTCTCCCATCGCGATATAAAAGGTATCGCGATATAGAATTTAGTGGGTGGGTTTAATCCTAGATGGCGATTCCACTGTATAGAATTTTAATACGATAAGAAAAAATTTTGTTGCTGTGATTTCTCCCCGCAACCGGTATCGCGATATAGGATTTAGTGGGTGGGTTTAATCCTAGAAGGCGATTCCACTATATAGAATTTTAATACCATACGAAAAAATTTTGTTGCTATGATTTCTCCCCGCCCGAAAACCCCTACTTTCCCTGCAGTCCCGTTAGTAACATGATTATGTTGGTAACTCGACAGCGAATACGTCACAACAACGTCACTATGACGTCACGTCAACGCCAGTCAGTGGCGGTATCGCAGGCTAGGATCAAGATGGGGATACCGCTGCGGCCTCGCATAGTAAACACACAGATCACTTGGTGTATACGACATCATTGTATGGTCCAGACTGCATTACAACATAAACTGAAATGATGACTGATGAAATCATATTTTATAAATATGTTTTTCGGTTATAATGCAGCCTGGACCAAAGTGAAACGTAACCATAACGCACGATATTGCAGATATCCAATTTTCAGACCATATCTATAGCTGTTTCTGTGTTGGAACGTGCAGACTGAATACGTCACAATGATGTCATATACACTACGTGATCTATGTGTTTACTACGCGATGCCGCGACGGTATCCCCATCTTGATATTACCCCAAAAATTAGTTGAAGGTATAGATTCTTGTGTCCTTGGCGACTTTTTTGTCAGGTTGCATTTCAATCTAACCACAACTGAGAGTAAGAAAGTAAAACGCCGATTATTATGTATAGCGTTTAGTTCCTCGTGATTTTGTAGAATTTTTTCCTTTTTTCAATCTAACCACCTCAATTTTGTGACAGTATGGGGCCTATCTCGAGAACTAAGCAAGATATGGGAAAGTGTTGTTGTCTGTCCACTTTCGATTTGCCTCATCGAGTTATATATAAGTGTGAATACACTAGACCAACAAACGGCTTCCAATATATTGGGACAAATGTTGCCAATGCATTGTCATTTGGTCTCTCGTCCTTGTCAAACCAAGGGACTGGGTTAGCTCTAAAAACTTGTTGAAGTTGTTAGCATTTTATATTCTAAATTAATAAGTGACATTTTAATTTATTTTTTCCATTTTTTTATTCACAAATAACAGTTACACAATTTTAATATGATATTATTAGGCTATATTGTGAATCCGACATAAGGTAAAACTTGTGTGTGGGTTTCAAGTTGTAACTATCTCGACAATGCAGCAATGTCGATATCTCAATGAAATATCCTCAGTCACCTATAAATCTGCAGTGGATCAGTGAGTACCATGCAATGCTAAAAATAAAATTACTGAAAGTGTGATGTTGCTTAAGGGAATTTAGAGAGGAGTATTTTAGTATGGATGAAAGAGTTCTATTCTGTAAATTATCTGAAATTAAAGTAACTTCAACAACATTATTTAAAATTTAATTTCTCAATGGTGCAGCGAGTGCACGGAAGCAAATTATGCTATCTAGACGAAAGTTACACTACTAGATAAAATAAATGATGTATAATTGAGCTTGTTTTGATGTAAAGTAAATTTAAATGTGTGTTCATATTTCGTCATTTTAGGTCATACTGACCTATTTTTAAGGTCATATTTGCCTGCATATTTCTGGGTGTTTTGTCATAAAGCTCCAGACCTTATTAATTACAATGCAGCATATGATCGTGTGGTAATTCCCTCACTCACCTTCTTTCATATTTCACTGATTTTTTTTTTTTTCATGGTTTCACAAAACTTTTCAGAGGTTTGCTCGTTGGGTTATTTCAGTCCTAGAATCCCAACGCTACAAAAGCCTTTATTTCTGAAGTTAAGTACTGGTTTCTGGTCATGGCCATCTCTTACCTTCTCCTAATTCTTCTACCAATATCCATCCAGGCCTCATTGCCAATATATGCCTTATATACTCCCAACACTCTCATCACCTACTTCATATCTTCCAAACCAGCTTTTTATGGTATCGGCTACTTTAATTTATGTATTTTAATTAAATTTCACATAGCAATACCTTACATCATGGGTTACCATACAAGGATACTTTTTTTACAGATTATTTACGTAGTTCCCAATGTTATAGTCACCAAATTTTTTTAAATTTTTCCCCTTTCTGTGTATATATTGTATAAAGGTTATTAACAGATTTTAACAAATCTAGACCTAAATATAGTGTTAGCTGTTATAAAGGGTTAATCCAAAGACTACTAGTGTAATTGTTTGTCAGAATTTCTTCAAAGGAATGTTCATCTAAAATACAAAGTGATCTGTGACAGATAGTTGTTCCATCTTGAAATGATTATAATTTCTGGCCCTCTTCCTCAAATACGTAGTCATAGGCATTTTTGCAAATTTTAAGCTTGACCATAAGTTCCCAAAATTTTACAACACCTACCAAATTGCGCCCTGGTTTCTTTAAAATGTTCACAACACGTTAAGACCACAAAATGAAATGCGACCTGGACCAAACACAAATTTTGTATTGTGGCCATTTCGAGTTAGCCACAATGCTCTTTGGATTCCCCCCCCCCCCCCCCCCTTGTAAGTGCCATAATGTGATTAATGTGTTATGGCCATTTTCAATAAACCAGAATGCATTGTGGTCATTTTTTTCACTCAATGAGCATTTTTTGTTTTTGTTCTTAACATGTATATATATGATTTTCTCCTGTTGAAAAAGAGCCAAGTCTCGAAATATTGATTGTTTTTCCTGTGTTTTGTGCTTATTTATGAGTTCACCCCATGATACCATCATCTAAGGTAAGTGGTGGTTCATTTCACTACCCCTTTTTTTTGTAAATCCCTATATATATATATATATAGGAATCAAATTAGGATAGGGAAATGAGCCACCACTTACCTTTAGATGATGGATGTGGGGCGCGAACACACAGAAAAGACAAACACAAATAATAAAGTAATTTTCGGGAAAAAAACCCTTCGTCAACAAGAGAGGCAATCTCCGGATGCACCCACCTCCCATAATGTTCTCTTATTGACGAAGGGTTTTTTCCCGAAAATTACTTTATTATTTGTGTTTGTCTTTTCTGTGTGTTCGCGCCCCACATCCATCATCTAAAGGTAAGTGGTGGCTCATTTCCCTATCCTAATTTGATTCCTATTCCTTTCCGCTACTTAGCGTCTTTTTTTCATTGTTATCCTATATATATATATATAAGAAAATTAGTCCCAACATTTACCATAGATGATGGCAGCTGGGAACGATGGACACAAAAACAAAAGATGTCATATTTTGGCAGCGAGCCTTATACTGGCCAGTAGTGAGACACCAGGCAGAACTAGACGTGCCTTTACCATTTTCCTGCTCATTGTTATGTTGTATATATGTATGTATATACAACATAACAATGAGCAGGAAAATGCTTTAAGGCAATAAAACTAAGGAAGGATAGGGAAATATAACCCAACACTTACCACAGATGAAGGTGGCTGGGAACGACGAACGTAACAAACAAACCCAAGAAAAGCACAATATGGCTATATGCCAAAGTATTGCGCTTTTCTTGTGGGTTTTTTTTTTTTGTATGTCTGTGTTTGTAGTTCACAGCCGCCTTCATCTGTGGTAAGTGATGGGTCGTATTTTCCTATCCTCCTTAATTTTATATATATAAAAAATCTTTCGCACCACCTCAACAGCATTTCTTTTGAATATGGCCTGAATTGTTCCACTGAAGTAGAATAACCTACTTTCCATTTTGATGTGATGTTTAAAAAGTTGAGAAGTTTAAATAAAAGTTACTTCTGAGGCTTCCGTTGCTGTCTTTATTAATGATTACGAGATTTTCGGGGTATGCTGCATTGTTTATTGGATAATCTAAGTTTTAGGCTGTCATTCTACAGCCTTTATCAAAAATACTCCACATTGTTTATATGATAATCTAAGCTTTCAGCTGTCATTCTACAGACGTAGTCAGAGAGAGTCTCTCTGATGAAGGCTGTAGAATGGCAGCTGAAAGCTTAGATTATCATATAAACAATTAGGAGTATTTTTGATAAAGGCTGTAGAATGACAGCCTAAAGCTTAGATTAACAAATAAACAATGCGAAGTATCTTTGACAAAGGCTGTAGAATGACAGACATAAGCTTAGATTATCAAATAAATAATGCAGCATGTGTCATAAATGCATAAGATAAGTGTCCTCAAGTTATTGTCAATTTAAAGATAATTTACTTGTCATAGTGGAAATGTTTATTGTGACCTGAGACCGGGTGTGGTGGGCGAGCAGTAAGCTCTGGCCTGGTGTTTGGGAGATCGTGGGTTCGAATCCCTGTCTTGTCATCCGGGTTTGGGTTTTCCGTGGTTTCCCCAAATCATTTCATGTGCCAGGACGGTTCCTTCAAAAGGCGATGTCCGAATTCTTTTCCGTTCCTCGCCCCCAGTCCTTTCCACCTCTAATGATGTCCACGAGGCATGAAGCCATAAGCTTGAGCATCGTGGTTTCTGTGTTTGGGCAGTATTGTTTTATTTGGAGGAGTTCATTGCTTTTGCTAGTGATTGGTTTATGATTCACAGTCACAGTTGCAGGCTAGATCTAGTTTTGGAATATTTTCCTTCCATACTGTATTTGTTCTCCATAGCTTTACGCAAATGCTTCCACTATCACTCTTTAGTCCGTTTGTTCAGTTCTATTAAGGATTTCTGAGAGTACATAGTTATATTTTACAGGGAGCCAGCCTACCCGATGAGGATTATGCGTACCAGTTTGACCAGGAGCTAATTGAAGAAGAAAGCCATTACAAGGTAATTGAGTTTTACTGTTTTTTTGATAAAATTTGAAATGTAAAAATAGTGATGTTCTATGATAAATCGTTTTCTACTTATTAAAATAATAATTAGATACATTTAATAATCTTTTATTTGTACTAACTTTACAATTTGCATTTATTATTTGGTCAGTGAATCATCTACCTTTTTTATATTTTTCACTCTAATATTAGAATGACTGTAGTTTAAATTTTCTTATTTGTAGACCAGTGTAATAGTTAATAATGATTTTTAACACCTTGGTAAGAGTCTTTCTTTAATCAACATCCAGATTTGGGTTTTCCATGGTTTCCCAAATCACTCCAGGTAAATGCCGGGATGCTTCCTTAAAAGGCCATGGCCGAATTCCTTCCGATTCCTTGCCCCCATCCTTTCCCGTCTCTAAAGACCTCGCTGTTGAGAGACATAAAGCAGATTAAAAAAAAAAAAATCTTTAATCAACAGGCATGTAGATAAATATTTATTTTTGACAGTTTCTAACTTATCTTCTATTGAAGAAAATCACCTGGTTGATATTAAGCCATATGATTTGACCTGAATAATGTGCATTACTAATTAAAGCAAAAAAACTATAATTTTTTTAGCTTTAATTAGTGGAAAAAACTTCAAATTATTACCGAGCATGGTGGATGAGTGGTTACGCTCTAACATAGCCATAGAAATCTCTAGCGGTCTACCTGCACCAATAATATTCTTTATAAGCCCATTCTAGCCAACCTTCTTAGTTATTTCAAGTATTCCACACTACCTTGATATCTCTTAACTTTATTATGTTCTCTTCTCACCGACCTCTTTCATCGTCTCACCTCCCTGTTATAGTATAGCACTCTGACCTCGCATTCGAGAGGACGGCGGTTCGAATCCCTGTCCGGGCATCCAGATTTGGATTTTTATGGTTTCCTCAAATGCCGGGATGCTTCCTACGAAAGGCCATAGCCAAATTCCTTCCCATCCCTTGTCCTGAGTCCCATCCTGCCTCTAATGACGTTGATGTCAAAGAGGTATAAAGCCATAACTAAAAAAAAAAAAAATACTCTATTACTTAATGTACATTTAGTGTAGAGTTCCAGGTAATGGATCTGTTAATGCCCTACCAGCCAAACAATAATTTCTATTTCTTCTGCTTCAAACTTCTCATACACTAATTTTATTATATTTTTTCATTAGGTTGTGGTTGTTTTCCTCCACAAACTACACTCAGTGTATCTCTACTTAGCTCATGTCATATTTTTGTTTCTTCATTAGTTTCTCTGTCACTCGATCCTATTCTCTAATTTCTTCTTGCTGTTCATTGGTTTTCTCTGAATCTATTCATTTTCATCAGTTGTTTAGCTAAATGTGCTTTTTAATCCTCATCTGTTTGATTTCCTCACTGCTCCATCTGTTTTTTTTTTTTTTTGTTTTTTTTCTTTTCATTTCTGCTCTTGCATTCGGGAGGACACGATTTCAAATCCCCGTCCAGGCATCCAGATTTGAGTTTTCCACGGTTTTCCAGTTGAGATGGTTCCTTCCAAAGGCCATGGCTGACTTCCTTGCCATTTCTTGTGTACAGTCCTTTCCCACCTTTAACACTTACACTGCTGGCCCGATAAGCACAATTCCCTCCTTGTATGCTGGCAGATTTTTGCTATTTTACAGTACATTCATCTGAGCATAAAATAAAATTGTTGGATGCTAGGCAAACAAATAAAACTGTATTTTATTTATCTGAGAGCAGGCAATATTTATGTCAGTTTTTAAAATTACTACCTTTTCCTTATGATTTGTCATGTTTTACAGGGAAAAATCAAACCAAAAAAATTGCATTATGCCATTTGTTATTAGGTATATAAAACAAACGTGTTCTAAAGTGTTTTGCTTAAGATGGTAAGTAGAAACATTTATTTCTCATAGTGTACAACTGTTTGGTAGAGTCTACAAAACGGTTCAACACAATGCCCTACATCAAGGTCGCCACACTGGTAAGAAGAGTCCCTTCTTGCGGGTTTGCCAGTGGAATACTTTGCTTTATCAAAATATATGAAACTATTGTTCTGGCCAGTGGTGGGTGTATAGGGTGAGGGTGGAAGATATTAACGGATATTTATATTTATTTATATGTTTTATAACTATTAATTTTTTAACCATTTTAATCTTTCTTATACTCGCGGTTATATTATCGTTGCTCCCCCCACGACCTCCAACAATGTATTGCGTTCTACGAGTGGCTGAGTCGAACGCAATTCTTGTGTAAGCCCAGCAACTCACTTCTGTTAACTTGAAAAAGGGGTTTTAACCCAAAATATTGTATTTTATTTGTTTGTGTGTTTTCTTTTTGTGTTGCTGCTGCCCTCCTCCCTTCAACTTTGGCGAGTGTTTCATGTTTTTTTCCCCTTTCTCTTCCACCTAAATATTGTCTCGTGGCATTTCTTTCCTTTCATTGTTACCTATAGGCTAATTTGATTAGAAATAGCAGTCTTTTAAATTGGAATGGCAGTTCAGTACAGAACAATGATATTCTCAAGATAAATACTGTGTGTCCTTTGTCATTTACAGTCATTAGTTCGGCTTCAATGATGTTTTTTGATAACTGTTTAACAATCATCCGTGTTCTGTTACACAGTTTTGGCAAGTTCAGATTTCTGTGTAGTATCATCGGAGATCCAATTTTCGTTTTTTTTTTGCTGCTCTTTTTGTTTTGCCATTTTGCTTAAGGGAGCGTGCACAAACTGTGTGGCTCAGTCCAGGGGGGGGGGGGGTTGGCTGGAAAAATGGTGGGAGGGGGGGAACCCTAGCCAGACCACGTAGCTTTCCTTTCATAACATTTTTCACAGTTAAAATGAGGAATAGAACACAACAGCAAGTGAATATTCATTTACCTCAATTAATTAACTCCTTATGTAATTTACAATAGTGTGACAGGAGAAAACAGTACAAAATGTCTTCTGGAATCAAAAGGGAAAAATCTACGTGGGGAGGGAGGGGGGGGAGGTAGAGGCAAAAGCTACGTAGGGCTACGGGTGGGGGGGGGGAGGGGGGGTTCACAGGAGGCCAAAATGGAGCTACGTGGTTTATGCACGCTCCCTAAGTTGGGACATTGTATAAAATATAAATCAATTCAACTTTTTACTAACAAGTACACTTTAAACACTTTATTTTCAATGTTAAGTCCATATATCTTGAACAGTATGCTCTTCAGGAAAGTGCTTCTGTGTCAATGTTGAAAGATTTTTATTGCCACTACTCACATCATTGCTGTGCAGAGAGCACCAAGGCCAAACATATCTCCCGAATGAGGTGTGTTGTTATGATCTTCTCTCTTGAGATTGTGTTGTGAAAAATACGTGTATTTGATAAACTCATAATTATCAAGTGAAATTCAAGTTTATTCCACCACTTTAGTGTCTGTAGGACAAACGCAGGTCGAAGAGATCTGCACCTGCTGTACTATAACACATTACTTAAAGAAAATAATAAGAAAAATAATTGCTCTGAGAGAGAAATTGGTAGCTATGGCAACGTTGAGAAGAGAGATAGCTATAAGATCGGACAAGCGTGAAAAAAGTTCGTGTGTTCACTTTGGGTTGTATAAGTTGCTGCTAGCAAAGGACTTGTTCGGATCTTTAAGTATTAGATAACGTGTTAGTAAAAGGGAATGAAGTCATAGAGTTTTACTATTTATTTCAAATATGAAAGACAAAACTAATGAGCATTAAGCTTAGTGTTGTAAAAAAAAAAAACAGTTTTTTTTTCTGACTGAAAAAAAATTGTGAAAAAAAATGTTTTTTTTCTGGGACATGTTTTTTTTTCATAACTACTAAATTTCAAATTTTTAAAGCATTTATCGTTTAATATGACTGTTTTAGAGTTTATACTAAGTACTTATCTTACTTTTAAATCTACTATATTTTACTGGTTCAGTAGAAAAAAAAAATTACAAAAAATATTGGTAACATTGACTGAAGTTTTCTTTTACGAATGGGGACTTCCCGAAAAGGCTAGGTTGCGCGATAAGGAATCCCCGTTCCCCATTGTTTGGATTGATACTCGCTATTTGAACTAGTGCTGCCAGGCCCTACAAATTTATCTGTAGACCTACGAATCTTTTCAAAAAATTAGGAAATTTAACTACGGTTTTTTGCCTCTTTATATTATTTGTTATGCTTTTCTTATATTCGTATACTTGTTAAACTCGCAGCGTATAGTGATACTAAGTCATTTTCAGTAATTAGGGAGTGTGCATAACCCCCCCCTCCCCCTCACGTAGCCCTATGAGGCTTTTGTGTCTATCCCCCCCCCCCCCCCACGTAGCCCAGCGTAGCCTTCCAGCCAACCCCTACCCCCCCTGGACTGAGCCACGTGGTTTGTGCACGCTCCCTTATGAATAATTTCCTTGCAACCGTTGGCGTAAACCAACAATTGAAAACAAATAAATCTCCTATTTTGTATGATAATAGATTTAAATTCAAACTTAAAAGACCGTAATACAGAACTATCGGCGCAGTCTTCAGTCACAGTGTGTACTTTGCTCACAATTTGAAATTGCAATCTCAAAAGCTTTTGCATGCAATACAACCAGTAAAAGAAAATGTAACTATTTCTGAAGTTATGGACCTAGAGGGGACAGAAGAAGAAATAGAAAATTCCGACTCCGACCGAACTAGTGTTGGTAGTACTGATACGAGTGAATGTGGTACCGACATATAGGATGAATAAAAAATTATGTTAATGAATCATTATGTAAGATATTATATGATTTAGTAAGGTTTAAAACACACATGTGAAATTTTAATTCCATAAATAAAACTATAATTTATCAAATATATTTTTTCTGAAAAAAAAAACAAATTTAGAACAAAAAGCAAGGGTGCTAGGTTTTTTTTCATGTTTTTTTTTCACAAATCTGAAAAAAAAAATTTTTTTTTCAGTTTGCAACACTAATTAAGCTGAAAGTTCATCCATTTCAAATGGCTTTAAAATGATTTGGTGCTCCTAACGACAGTTGAATCATTTCAAATCCTTAAGAAATACAACTGAAAATTATATTAAAACAACAAACTTAGAAAAAATAGAACACTGCCTTGAGCTTGTTGTAATCTCTTCCCAGATGTTCAAAGCATTCAGGAATGTGGTGAACTCTGGTGTTGGGCTTTGAACTAAAATCCACAGAGAAGCCATCTGAGTCACGCTACGAACGTACCGTTACGTTTTTGGCCAAAGAAAATCGTGATATATTGAGGAACGTAATATTACGTTCGCCGCATATTTCGTGAGAGTTTATGGAATGTGTTAATGATATCAATGTGGCGTAAAGCCAGAAGTAAAAAAAAGGGAGGGGGGATCAGTTCACTGCTAAGAACTCCCCAGAACTCCCCCTCTTTTACATATCTGCCTCCTGTTAAATGTTATCACTTAACGCACTAAAACTCCACTTAATACACTGTTCACTACCTTAACCAGTTTCACTTGTTGGGTCAAAATTTTCACTGAAATTTATTCCACATTCTGTTACTCAATCTGCTCTAATCGATTTCCATGCATCTCACGATCGTGTGTATACAAACTTTTGAGAGGTAGAATATATCCCAATGGTATAATGGAACTTTGCTCCAGAAGTTTTCTAGAATATTCCAGTAGCATTCTTGAACCTTGTAGACTAGAACATCCACTTCGTTTCTTGATTCCCAGTTGCGTCGCTGACTTCCCATTTGAAGTGTATTGGTGCGATGCCGTCTTTTAACACCCACAATTCTGAGCCCAAACCCCCCAATTCCAAACAAAAACCTTCCTCATGGATCGAGTATTGGAGGACTTGTATTAGATTTTGTTCATATATCATTTCAGTTTGGTGCCTCTGTTTTACATAACTTTGTAATTTCTTGTGGAAAATAACTTTATTCTCTTCGAGCTCAGTCACCTTTCTTCAATTTATTTTTTATGTAAAGCATCTAACTATGAAAACATGTTCAAATCATTAATTGTTCTTGTAATAACTTTTTTATTCAATCAGTTAATTATTTCACATTTTCCACCAACACCAGCAGAAACTAATTACCGTTACTTCTATATCGGACTTCTTCTGATATTTCCCAATTCGTATATAGAATCTGTGAACTTTAAATAAAGACTCAACCCTGTAGGCTCAATAATGTCACTCTTAGCAACCAACCTAATCTAAAAACAACAACAGCACGAAAGAACAAACTTCAAAGAATATATGTATATAAGTATGCTTGCATACCATGGAATAACCTGTAAAAGATGTGATTGTCACAGGTACTATACCATATAAACCCCATTGAATAGTATGGTCTATGGAGTTATAACAGCCCACATGCTCTTTTCAGGTTCCTTGTTGTCCAAACCAGAAGTACCGTAGTCCATCTGTCATTTCTTTTGTTAGTAATATGACCTCCCCGTTGCCATTTTTGAGATGGCCCTTTTTCTGTCTCTTCTTGCTTTTTCCATACTTCTCTGGGCAGTTCTCAGTTTTTGTTTCATGTGACTGTTTAGGGCCCAAGTCTGGCAGGCATATGAGAGTACCAGAAATACACATTGTTCAAATACCTGTTTTTTTTAAGGTGTACTGGCATGTTTGATTTAAAAACTACGGAATTTCTTCCGTATGCTCTCCAGCCCAGTTTTATGCGTCTGTAGATCTCAGGCTTTGAGTCGCCATTCATGTTGATCAGTTGGCCAAGATAGATGTACTGATCTACAGACTCAATACCAGCTTCTTTCATGTCTGCCTTGCCTTTGTCTTTTTCTACACATCACACATACTGTATATGTAAGTGTGATATTTATTGATTTTTGTAATTTATATTATTTTGCTTTATAATTATTTAATTTAATTTTGTATCATTTCAGTTTTTCACCCTTTTATTTTAGTTCATTTATTACTTTCCAATTCCTTAGTGTCCCACTCTTTTAAGTACAGTAGTTCTTCATTCATATGGTTGTATCCTTCATGAGTAGAGTTTGTTTCATTTTCTTTTCAAATATATTGGTTACTTGCTGCATTTACCAGGCATCCAGATTTGGGTTTTCACAGTTTCTCCAAATCACTCCAGGCGAATGCCGGGACGCTTTCTTCAAAAGGCCATGGCCAAATTCCTTCCCATTCCTTGTCCGCAGTTCTTTCCCACCTCTAATGACCGCAATGCCATCAAGGCATAAAACGGAAATCAAAAAACAAGTGCATTTACATTACCGCTACCATCCTGCCTTTAGTAGCATAATTTTTTTAATTTATTTTGCTAACAGTTTTTTACTTCTCTTCCAGTGTTTTTATGGAAATATATAGTTTTTTAGTTTGTTGAAGGTTATTTGTTGTTGTGACTTTACAAATATGTTTGCTGATTTTTCATTCATTCCTATAAATTAATCATCTTGTTTTAAAAAAAAAAAGAATTAAAAATATTTTATTTTAAATTTCTCCTTCTGTTGCAGAATTGTTGCGAAGATATCAAACAGGAAAATGGAGTAGTGGCACCTTTGCCTGACAGGTATATCTGCCTGATGCTTGGCTCTGATTTTACTGTAGTTAAATGTTATTATATTTTTAATTTTTTCAATTATAGTATCATAGAAAAATATTGTGAAATTTATATACTTTATGATAGTTGAGAGCAAAAATTAGGAATGTTGTTGTTTTTTGGTGAATATAATGTAGACTATTCTGCACTAAAATGAAGTGTTTTAAGTCTTCTTTTACAGTTTAGCCAAATTTTCTGAAAATGGCAGGAATCTGAATTATGTATTTAGACAGATATAAAATATATTAACACAGCCAAAAAATTAAACAGATCATACATAATTACTGGTTTTGTATTATTGTACAGTTTTGCTATTATCAAGAATGCTTGAGTAGTCTATATTTTATTAACGTTTAATATGGGATACCTTGTTTGGAAGTTTACTGACCTTTGGGATTTTACTAAACTGCATCTAAGAGCCCTTTCACATGCAACAATTTTGGTTATATGATAAAAAGTCATATGGCGATATTGCATTAGTGAACTGTACATGTGCATGGCAGGACTTTCACACAGAATGACAGGACATGACACCGAGCGTGATGGATGAGTGGTTAACACTCTGGCCTCGCATTCAGGAGGACGTGGGTTCGAATCCCCATCCGGGCAGCCAGATTTTGGTTTTCCATGATTTCCCCATATCACTCCAGGTGAATGCCGGGATGCTTCCTTCAAAATTTCTTCCCGCTCCTTTTCCCCAGTCCCATCCCATCTCTAACGACCTTGACGTCAACGAGGCAAGAAGCCATAAGTTAAGAAAAAATACACGACAACATCATCAGTCATGATTGTCATTCAGCAGTCATCCTTTGTCTCTAGATGGTACAACCGTTGTGTTCTTATGGGAAGACTAAATTCGTGCTTTTACTCCAGGCAACTTTTAGTTGTAAGTGAACTTCTTTTTTGGCGGAAACAATTGAAAAATTGCTCAAAGTATTAATTTTGAATTTCTGATAGTTGTAATTTAACCTGATAGTCAAAATGATAGCAGTGATTTCAGGAAATTACTACAGATTTATTATTTGACATATACTTACAAGATTACACAAATATGTAAACAAACTGTGAAACTTTTTTTTGAGTGTCTACAGATGCTCAATATGTGCACCTTTAGTGACTCTGCACACATCAAGTCTATAATCGAGTTCTTCCCATACCCGATTCAGCATGTCTCTGTCAATGAGAGCAAATGCTTTGGCGATGCGACTTCTTTGTTTGGGTTTTGTAAAGGACACAGTGTTCGTGCCACCAGTACCAGTTGATCTGCCAGACCTGCGGGTTCGCATCGCCAATGCATTTGCTCTCATTGACAGAGACATGCTGCATCGGGTATGGGAAGAACTCGATTATAGACTTGATGTGTGCAGAGTCACTAAAGGTGCACATATTGAGCATCTGTAGACACTCAAACAAACTTTCAGTTTGTTTATATATCTGTGTAATCTTGTAAGTATACGTCAAATAATAAATCTGCAGTAATCTTCTGAAATCACTGCAGTCATTTTGACTAGCCCTGTATTGGAGGACAAAACACTGGATTTCTAATTATAGAATTTAGTTATACATAACGAATGACAATTTCCGCTTAGGATATTGTCTTTGATAATTATTTTGTTTGTTTATTTTTATTAAGGAGGAGATAAAGATGTGGACAAATATTCGGGATGTTTTTGTTAGATCTAACAATAATACCAAAGAATGCAAGAGGAAAAACACCTGATCAACATTTCAACATGTTGAATGCAATTTCTCCCTTTTTAACTTTTTCGTTGAGGAATGGCCGAGAGTATTTCATATAAATTATCGAAGGAAGCAACTGTCATTCAAAAAAAGTTAAAAAATTATTTCCATTATCCCTGAGCTCTTTGAAAAGCATGTAAAAGATACCAACTTCTTCTGTGCTCTGACTGATTGCATGCGCCCAAATAGGTCAGTTATGTTTCTTCCTTTTCTTAAATCGATGAATTAACCACAGCTCAATAATTTGTCCATTAGCCACTGCAATACGCTATGAATGATGTTCACAATAAGTAAAAACCTACGCAAAAACAAAACACACGCAATGACTAAAAATTGTTACATGTGAAAAAGGACAATTTAGATCTTGGTCTCTTGATCGTTTTGTGTCTTGATGTTCTGCAAGGTCTCTTCTGTACTTGGGGGCTGCTTATAAGATGTTATATACATCAGAGCTAACACCACTCCATAATTGGGCTAGTGGCTTAATGGGAGTCTACACTTAACCTACATATGTAAAAGGCATTGTTTGTATATGTGTCCTCTATAGACTAAAACACTACTGGACAGATATATGGGTGATTTTTTTTTTTTTTTAAATGGTCCGCGATGTTAGGAGAAGGTTTAAAGCTATTGAAATCCTCAATCTGAAGAAAGAAATGATAACTCACAGGAAGAATTGGTTATATGTGTTACCCTGGCAGCACAGGGAAAAAACCTTTCTTGTTTCAATGGCAGCTGTACATGAGCCATCTAATATCTCATTGGCAACTGCATCATCTGGAATTGCACCGACTCTTTTGGATGTTTTACGCACAGCAAATTCAGCACTTTGTCATTGAATTACAAAACAGTAAAATATTAACCTACAACATTTCACTATTTCTGTTCATAGCGGTGATGGATAACATCTTAAAAGAACTAAAGACAGCAATCAATAGAGATCTACAGGCATTGGTGTTTGCGGATGATGTGGCAGTATGGGTTGAAACCGAAGTAGGAATACAAAACAAACTGAAAATCTGGAATAATAAGTTTCAAGAATATGGAATGAAATTGAATAATAATTTTAAAAAACCGTAGTACTAAAAATAAGCCGAAAAAACACAGACTGTCATATAAAATTACAAGTTGAAGTTGTTGACCAGTTCAGCTACCTGGGGAGCATAATTGCTAGTAACGGTGGAAGTGAGTTAGAAATAATGAATAGAGTAACCAAAGGAGACAACTTCTACAGTACTGTGCGGGGCTCACTATGGGACATGAAGGTTCCCAGAAGAACAAAAACCACCCTGTAGAAATCATATCTCATTCCTATTCTCACATATGCTTTGAGAACATGCACACTGACATCAAGGGACCTTAGCAAGATCCAAGCATGTGAAATGAAGTTTCTTAAAACAGCCCTCCAGAAAACTAGACTTGACCATATAAAGAATGATGAGATTAGATCAAACCTAGAGTTAAGGAAATCCATGGAAGAGAGACTTAGGTTTGGGAATGTCAAGAGAATGGATATTACGAGACTACTAAAAACTTATATGGGTAAAAGGATAGTGAGCAAAAGACCAGTGGGAAAACCAAGAAGAAGATGGACAGACCAACTGAAGGAGGACATAAAGAAAAAGTACTCCAGTGATAAACCATAATAATACTGGATGAACGCTCAACGGCACATAAAAAATCTTTGACAACATTGCATTGAACATTACAAAATTTGCATGGAAATAAACGGCCATTCAGTGGTGCTCTGATATTAATAATAGGTGACTTTCTACAGAGATTACCTGTTTTTTCAAGTTAAACATCAGCTGAAGAATGAAATCTGTGTTTAAAAACATGACATTAGCAAAGATATGTTAATAAATTTTTGTTGATGACAAATATCATTAAATTACAAAATGACCTTTCTTCATAACATTTTGCAATAAAATTATTAGCTGTTGAAAAAAGCAAAAAATAACCTCATGAACAATTACGTTGTGAGTTCCCGTGTAGGAAAACAGCGATTTTTTTTTTTTTTTTTTTTTTGGTTTATGTTAGGCTGAAAGACCAAAAAACAGTCATTAGAAAAAAGGATCACAACGCTTTCTGGTTTTTTGAAAATGGCCACAACACATTATTCACATTATTGCACTACAAAAAAAAAAAAAAAACAACCCAGACAGAAGGCACTGTGGATAACTCAAAATGGCAACAATGTGAAATTCGCATCTGATCCAGGTTGCATTCTCCGCACATGGCTACTCACATTTTTCTTTTTTTTATATCCTTTTAACGTGACTGGTAAGAAGAATCATACATATTCAATGCAGCCTGGGCCAATTCATCTTGAACACAAAGGGTTAGATACAGATAAACATCAATGTGTTGTGGCCATTTTCAAGAAACCGGAATGTGGTCATTTATTTCGCTCAGTGAGCATTTTCAATCTTGGAGCCTAACATATATATGCCGAATGACATCGTCAAAAACATTACATACCCAAAACCATTCCAATGAACTTGAAACTGAATGAAACAGTGATTAAAATTTGTGTTTCAAAGCACATAAATAATTATAAATGCAGTGTTGTTATAGCCCATTTTTCAGCTGTTGCTTAGTAAATTAAATGATAAAATAACTCCAATGCATCTGTTTTTGTATGGTTTAATGCCGTACGTGTTTCGACTCTCATCGAGGCATCATCAGCGACGAATTATTTACATTAGTGGTTTTCAAGTTTGTAACCACACATCTGTGCTTTTTCCCCACAGCATCCTTTACAGCCATTTGTATTAGCTGTTGATTACATGATGTAGTGGACGCAATGTTTACATCATGTATGCAGCAGCTAATACAAATGGCTGTAAAGGAAACATGCTTTGAAGAAAAAACAGAAATGTGTGGTTACAAACTTGAAAACCACTAATTTCAATAATTCGTTGCTGATGATGTCTAGGCGATGAGAGTTGAAATGCGTACGGCAATAAAGCTACAAAATCAGTTGCATTTGCATAATTTTATCATTAAATTAATTATGTAAATATCTCATTTTAACCAAATACAAAATACAAACTTACAAATGTGTTCATTTAATCTATAGGTGTACTCAAGTCCAGCAGTAGTGAAGCATTGCCGTGTCAGCTAGTATCATGTAAGTGATAAGACAGCTAATGCTGAACAACCAGTTTACAGTAGCACTTGACTGCACGCACCACGAGCGCTATCTCGCTACTGCGAGGCTATCTCAGTAGCATCTGTGAACTGCTAATTTACTGCATCCCTCAAATATGTGGCATCACTAAATGATAAAATATGTTAACTATCTAATAGTGTAGCAGATCTATGGCAGCAGGATATTAATGATCTACATCTACATATATACTCTGCAAATCACAAAACTGTGGGTGGCAGAGGGTGCTCAGCACCAAACCTAATCTCTTTGTTGTGCATTCCAATCCCTAATGGTACGAGGAAAAAAGGAATTCATATAAGAATCAGTGCGGCACCTTATTTCTCTAATTTTATCTTCCCTGTCATGCCGACCCAAATAGGTTGGTGGACGAAGTATTCCACTACACTCGTAAGTGAATGTGGGAGTACGCATGTTTACCAATAAGTTTATTCGAAACGTGCGTCGTCTATCTACGAGAGACTCCCAGCCTAGTTTACTAATCAGTTCTGTAACGCTTTCATAAGGACTATAGCAAGCGGTCACGAATCGAGCGGCTCTTCTCTGTACTTTCTCTGTACTCTCAATCAGCCCCTTACGAAACGGATCCCAAATGGCACAACAATAGTCCAAATGTGGACGCACAAGAGATTTGTACGCTATCTCCTTTGTTTGTTCATTACAATTTTTCAAAATTCGACCTAGGAACCGCAGCCTAGAATTAGCTCTACCTACCAACGTATTAATATGTAAGTCCCATTTCATGTTCCTTTGTACAGTTACTCCCAAATATTTCATAGAATCGACCACATCAATAACTGAACTGTTTACCTCATATTTCTGAACAATTGGATTCTTTTTGTTAGTTATGCTCATTGTCTTACACTTTTTACAATTTAGTGTGAGTTGCCACTCAGCGCACCATGCCAAAATAACATCCAGATCACGCTGAATTGCTAAACAATCGGCCAAATTCCTTACTTCCCTATAAATAACCACATCATCAGCAAACAATCTAAAAAGGCTTTTCACTTTGTCTCCGAGATCGTTTATAAAAATTAAGAAAAGAAGTGGTCCTATTACACTTCCTTGAGGTACCCCTGATGTAACATCTAGATTAGAAGAACTTTCTCCTTCAACAACGACATACTGCGATCGACTAGTTAGAAAATCCTTTATCCATTCGCAAAGCTGATCCGATATACCGTACGCTCGTAGTTTCGCTAAAAGGCGGTTGTGTGGCACAGAGTCAAAGGCTTTCTGAAAATCTAAAAAAATTGCATCTACTTGTGAACCTGCATCAATAACTTTCATTACATCGTGTGTAAATAGGGCCAGCTGTGTTTCACATGATCTTTTCTTCCGAAATCCGTGTTGATTTGTTGTAAGCAAATTATTTTCATCTAGGAAATTCATAATGTTCGAGCATATAATATGCTCCATAACTCTACTACAAACAGATGTTATAGATATTGGACGATAGTTTCCAGGATCGCTTCGATCACCTTTCTTGAAAATCGGAGTTACTTGCGCTATTTTCCAGTCTGAAGGTACTTTTCGCTCTTCTAGGGATTTACTGAATATATCAGACAGAAATGGCCCGATTTCCGCCGCATACTCTGAAAATACTCTTACTGGAATACCATCCGGGCCAGGTGCTTTTCCCCACTTTAGGAGCTCTAATTGCTTTATGATACCTGCAGTATCTATTCGTAATGATTCCATCTCCAACTCGACACGACGTGGGAAAACGGGAATGCTATCCTTATTTTCGTCAGTAAATGAATTTTTGAATACAGTATTTAGTACATTAGCTTTATCGCGGCTTTCAATAACCTCGGACCCTTCGCGAACTAGTGCTGGAATATTGCTGTTGGTACAACTGACTTTACGAACATACGACCAAAATTTCTTTGGGTTTTCTGCGAGACTCTTAGAGAGAGTGTTTGAATGAAAATCGTTGAAGGCCTCACGCATCACATTCTTCACACGTAGTCTTAACTCTGCCATGGTTTCTAAATCGCTGCGAGACCTCTTCCTTCTGTAGCGTGCGTGTATCCTTCTTTGTTTTTTGAGTAATCTTTTCACTTCGCATGTGTACCACGGTGGATCATTCTCCCCATTTATTTTCCGCTTCGGTATATGTACTTCCATACCTTCCTTGACTATATGTATAAATCGATGCCACATCTCTTCAACGGTGTCCTTTGTTAACTTAAAGTTATGGTAATTATTCCTCAGGTAGGTTCTAAAACACTCCTTTGAGGCCTTACTGAATCTGTATACAATCCGTCCATTTCCCCTTTTTCGATTGGTCATTAATTTGATAGTCGCAATTACCGCTTTGTGATCGCTTATTCCAGTGGTCGTTGAAATGTCGGTGAATAATTCTGGCCTGTTAGTAACTAGCAAATCTAAAATGTTTTCGCTACCGTTATGACACCGCGTAGGTTCATCCACTAGCTGCTCGAGATGATTATCGGAGAATAAATCGAGAATTACTTCAGAAGCTGCCTTATCCCTGCTACCAGTAATGTGAACATAATTTCGCCAGTCGATATAAGGCAGATTGAAGTCGCCTCCCAGAATCATAGCATGATCCTGAAAATGGCTAGCTATACTGTTAACATTACTTCTTAATTCCTCGGCGATAGCTATGTCAGAATCGGGTGGACGGTAGAAGGCGCCTATGACGAGTTTTGACCCAGCAACATTGAGTTTAATCCATATAATTTCACAGATAGTATCGACTTCTATTTCATTACATGAGAGGAATTTACTCACAGCTATAAATACCCCACCTCCATGAGAATGTAATCTGTCTTTACGAAAAACGTTCATGCTGTCTTTAAAAGTTTCGGCGGAACTTATTTCCGGTTTTAGCCAACTTTCTGTACCGATAACGATATCCGCTTCTGTGCTACAAATAATGCTTTCAAGTTCTGGTTGTTTGTTACAAACGCTTCTACAGTTAATTACGAGTACTTTCAACTGTTGTGACTGTTTTACGTTCCTCCTACATTCCGGTGTTGTATCTGATTGGGTTGCCCGTAACTGTATTTCATGTTTCGGGTCTTCCTCCCTCAGCCTAAAAAACCATCCAGTGCATTCCACACGGCCCCTGCCACCCGTGTAGCCGATTCACGTGTGTAGTGCACACCTGACCTATTCAAGGGAGCCCTACATGACTCAACCCTATGACGGAGATCGAGAAATCTGCAGCCAATATCATCACAGAAACGTCGTAGTCTCTGGTTCAGCCCCTCAATACGGCTCTGAATCATAGGTCCACAATCAACTCTGTCCACGATGTTACAGCTGGTTAGCTTCGCCGAAATCTTGCGGCCACTTGCCACAGAGTTCACCCTTTCAGCCAGCCGCCGGAAGGAAGAGAGGATAACCTCCGACCCAAGGCGACAAGCATCGTTGGTGCCGACGTGAGCCACAATCTGCAGTTGGCTACACCCCGTCCGTTCTATGGCATCCGGGATGGCCTGCTCCACATCTCGGATCAGACCACCCGGAATACACACCGAATGGACGTTGGATGGTGACACGAGCGTATTGGTGGCTACATAATGGTAGACCATGCTACGAGATTCAGTCATAGCTGTTAGCTGTCCCATAATCACTGTTCGAAGACTACTTACATTCAGATAAAATAATTACACCAGTGATGTGGCATCTGTGAGACCAAAGCAAAGTAAAATAAATCTTAGCAGCTTACGTTATACCATGTAATATTACTTTTTTTTTAACTTTACGCCTCATCAACATCGAGGTCATTAAAGGCGGGATGGGACTGGGGCCAAGGAACAGGAAGGAATTCAGTGATGGCCTTTTGAAGAAAGTATCCCAGCATTCACATGGAGTGATTATGAGAAACCATGGAAACCCAGATCTGGATGCCCGTACGGGAATCCGAACCCGCGTCCTTACGAAGGAGAGGCCAGAATGTTTATCGCTCACTCACCATGCTTAATTCTGGCCCGGGCCACATGGGTGAAGGTAAATGTGGTACTTTTTTTTTATTATTTTAATTTTTTTTATCTGCTTAACGTGTCTCTAACAGCGAGGTCCTTAGAGACGGGAAAGGATGGGGGGAGGGGGGGGTCTGCAAGGAATGGGAAGGAATTCGGCGATGGCCTTTTGAAGGAAGCATCCCTGCATTTGCCTGGAGTGATTTGGGAAACCATGGAAAACCCAAATCTGGATGCCCGGACGGGGATTCAAACCGCCGTCCTCCCGAATGCGAGACCAGAACGCTAACCGTTACACCACCACGCTCGGTAAATGTGGAACAGCTTCCATTTGTGTGGAGTAATTGCTTTAGTAGCATGGTGCTCATGAAATCAAAGTACCTTTTAAAATTATTATTTTTTTTTTTTTTGATCTAATCAAAACCTCTGTTAATCTAATATTGCTGCTCAAAAAAGAAAGGTTCCTCCACATGTACATTCACTATATCTTGGTATAAACGTGATCCCATATTTATTAGTTTGATGACAGCAGTATCTATGGACCGATAATCTCATGAAAATATCTACATTCAGCAAATATAAATAAACAAAATGACTAATAAATAATATGTGAACTTAACCAAAATGAATACTTTTCTTTCTGGTTGGTTTTCAGTTAAAAACTTATTTAATCATTGCAGAAACAAAACAAAGGTTCGTCTTCATTGTTAGGTCACTATAATAGCATTATAAATGATAGTTGTAAGCTCTAGTGCTGTTACTAGCCCATTTAAGAAGACTAGATGTGTGACGGACAGCATGAGACAGTCTTCAAAATAGGATTTTATTATTATTTATTACTCATGTAGCTTTATTGGTATTGAATAAGGAAATGTGTGTGAATTTCTGTATAGGTCACAAACATTTTTGTCTTTACATTAATGTACGAGGTGCATTCAAGTTCTAAGGCCTCCGATTTTTTTTCTAATTAACTATTCACCCGAAATCGATGAAACTGGCGTTACTTCTTGACGTAATCGCCCTGCAGACGTACACATTTTTCACAACGCTGATGCTATGATTCCATGGCAGCGGCGAAGGCTTCTTTAGGAGTCTGTTTTGACCACTGGAAAATCGCTGAGGCAATAGCAGCACGGCTGGTGAATGTGCGGCCACGGAGAGTGTCTTTCATTGTTGGAAAAAGCCAAAAGTCACTAGGAGCCAGGTCAGGTGAGTAGGGAGCATGAGGAATCACTTGAAAGTTGTTATCACGACGAAACTGTTGCGTAACGTTATCTCGATGCGCGGGTGCGTTGTCTTGGTGAAACAGCACACGCTCAGCCTATCCCGGACGTTTTTGTTGCAGTGCAGGAAGGAATTTGTTCTTCAAAACATTTTTGTAGGATGCACTTGTTACCGTAGTGCCCTTTGGAACGCAATGGGTAAGGATTTCGCCCTCGCTGTCCTAGAACATGGACACCATCATTTTTTCAGCACTGGCGGTTACCCGAAATGTTTTTGGTGGCGGTGAATCTGTGCGCTTCCATTGAGCTGACTGACGCTTTGTTTCTGGATTGAAAAATGGTATCCACGTCTCATCCATTGTCACAACCGACGAGAAGAAAGTCCCATTCATGCTGTCGTTGCTCGTCAACACTGCTTGGCAACATGCCACACGGGCAGCCTTGTGGTCGTCCGTCAGCATTCGTGGCACCCACCTGGAGGACACTTTTCGCATTTTCAGGTCGTCATGCAGGATTGTGTGCACAGAACCCACGGAAATGCTAACACTGGAGGCGATCTGTTCAACAGTCATTCGGCGATCCCCCAAAACAATTCTCTCCACTTTCTGGATCATGTCGTCAAACCGGCTTGTGCGAGCCCGAGGTTGTTTCGGTTTGTTGTCACACGATGTTCTGCCTTCATTAAACTGTCGCACCGACGAGCGCACTTTTGACACATCCACAACTCCATCACCACATGTCTCCTTCAACAGTCGATGAATTTCAATTGGTTTCACACCACGCAAATTCAGAAAATGAATGATTGCACGCTGTTCAAGTAAGGAAAACGTCGTCATTTTAAGTATCTAAAACAGTTCTCATTCTCACCGCTGGCGGTAAAATTCCATCTGCCGTACGGTGCTGCCATCTCTGGGACGTATTGACAATGAACGTGGCCTCATTTTAAAACACTGCACATGTTTCTATCTCTTTCCAGTCCGGAGAAAAAAAATCGGAGGCCTTAGAATTTGAATGCACCTCGTACAGTCCATATGTTGAAGATGTTTGGCAGTCATTAATATGAGAGACAATTCAAGATCGTTTTTCTTTCTAGGTCACTATTTGAAATCCCAGAAGACTTTTTACTTCAGTGTTGGAATGGGGCCAACGGTAGTGTACTAAACGACTCCAGAAGTGAACGGTCACTTACCCACACTTCCCCTTCCGTCAACTCAGCCGTCAGTGCGTCAGATGAGAACGGCAGTGTCGAGTCAGAACTGCCGTATACGTGTGCCGTGTGTTCGGAATCTCTACCCACAGTGAATCTGTTAACAAGACATGTTTTCAGCCACGACACGTGCTTAGCTCCGCCGTCTCACGTCTGCCGAGTATGTGGTCGCATTTACCCTGACGTGTCGACACTGTCTACACATGCCTTGTGCCATAACAATAAAGGTGGGTTGATAGTTTCTGTGTGTGTTGAATACTGATTTTATTGTTATTACTAGCTGGGGTTGATTGAAGGTGTGGTAGTTGGAATAAAAGGAGAAAGAAGTAAATTTTTTTATTGAAAACATATTCTAACTACTTACAATACTTGTTTGTAAAAAAACATTTTTCATTTTGTTATCTGGTATATATGTGTATATTTTTTTGAATTTCCTACTCGAGAGCAAGCTACGTCTTGTTGACTGTGAGAGAAGTGAGGGTCTTTGAGGTTGATGCTGCAATGTTTTAAAGTTTGTCCTTGCGCTTCGTTAATTGTAAAACTATAGGCTAATTTGTATGGAAAAGAAAGGGGAAAAAAACACCCAACACTCACCAAAGTTGAAGGGAGGAGGGCAGCAGCAACACAAAAACAACTCACAAACAAAGAAAATACAATATTTCGGGGAAAACACCCTTTTTCAAGTTCACAGAGGTAGGTGGGTGGGCTTGCGCAAGACTTACGTTCGATGCAGTCACTCATAGAACGCAATAGACCAGCGGAGGTGGTGGGTGCAGCAACGATAATATAACCGCGAGTATAAGAAAGATTAAAATTGTTGAAAAAATAACAGTTATAAAAAATATAAATAACAAAAATAATAAATAAATAAAAATATAATTGAAAAATATTGAACTATTGTTCAGGCCAGTGGTGGGTGTATGGGGTGAGGATGGAAGATATTAACGGAAATTTTTATTTATATGTTTTATAACTATTATTTTTTCAACAATTTTAATCTTTCTTATACTCACGGTTATATTATCGTTGCTCCCCCCACCACGTCCAACGGTCTGTTGCGTTCTATGAGTGGCTGCGTCCAACGCAGGTCTTGCGTAACCCCAGCCACCTACCTCTGTTAACTTGAAAAAGGGATTTTCACACAAAATATTGTATTTTCTTTGTTTTTGTGTTTTTTTGTGTTGCTGCTGCCCTCCTCCCTTCAACTTTAGTGAGTGTTGGGTGTATTTTCCCTTTCTTTTCCATGTAAATATTGCCTCGCTTCATTTCTTTCCTTTCATTGTTACCTATAGGCTAATTTGATTAGAAATAGCAGTCTTTTAAACTGGAATGGCAGTTCTCTACAGATCAGTGATATTCTGGAGATAAATACAGTGTGTATTTTGTCGCTTGCAGTCATTAGTTCAGCTTTGTTCCATCACATAGTTTTGGCGAGTTCAGATTTCTGTGTAGTATGTTTGGAGATCCAATTTTTGTTATTTCGCTGCTCTTTTTGTTTTGCCGTTTTGCTTAAGTTAGGGCATTGTATAAAATATAAATCAAATCAACTTTTTACTAACAAATACGCTTTTTTAAACACTTTATTTTCGATTTGTATTCAGTCACTGTATCACTTTGAGTAATCACACTTCACTGTTAAGTCCTTTTATATCTTGAACAGTATGCCCTTCAGGTAAATCAGGAGCCTTCTTCACTGTTTGTTTTTATTCACTCACTGTATTACTTTGGAATGTTCACTTCTTTTTCGGTTCTTCCTTTCGTCACTGATAAGAAAGTGACGTTCGAACCCACAATGGATCTTGCTTTATACACCCTCACCATTGGGTAGAACCACCCATACAAAAGAAGGCTTCGAATGGTCCACAATGTTCCAGAATGTTCCACAACATTCGAGAGTGTTCTGGAATGTTCCACAATTATTGGTAATGTTCCGGGATGTTCCTGAACTTTCTAAAACAACTCGGAACATTCTGGAATGTTGTGGAATGCTCTCGAATGTTCTAGACTGGTTAGAAATTTCTAGAAGGCGAAATTTCCAGCCCTTATATCTTCAACAGCGCACCCTTCGGGTAAAAACGGGAACCTTCTTCAGGGATGAGGGATAGACAATTACCACATCATATAACTCCATTGATCGTATCGGGACTCATTCTTGAGTTTTATAGGCACACACATTGTACACTTACTTTAATAATATATATTTATTATTGTGGTTCTTCCTAACAATATTTTATTCTGTCATATCTCAGGTGATTCCTGTCCACTGTATATTTGTGCATACTGCTCCATAAGTTTTGAAGAGTTGGAAGAATTCCAAATCCACGAAGACTACTGTCGAGAGACACGACTACCGTCTGCAACTTCACAGACAAGGTAACACGTTTCTCATTTTAATGCTTTCCTGACGTATTCATTGTGCCATTTTTGGGGTTCTGAAACTTCGTAAGCTGTATCCACACTATCGCATATGGCAAAGCAAGACCATGTGGGCGCGTGCGGTGGCTTGTGCCATATAGCAAAAAAGTTCCGTGTGTAGTGTTGCAAAAAAACAATGAAAAAAAATTTTTTTTTGGAACATGTTTTTTTTTTCATAGCTACTAAATCTCAAATTTGTAAGGCATTTATCTTTTAATATGACTGTTTTAGAGTTTATACTTAATTTTTAAATCTACTATATTTTTCTGGTTCAGTAGAAAAGAAAATTACAGAAATATTGTCAACATTGACTGAAATTTTCTTTTACAATTGGGGACTTCCTGAAGAGGCTAGGTTGCGAGAGAAGGAATCCCCGTTCCCCGTTGTTTGGATTGATACTCGCTATTTGAACTAGTGCTGCCAGCCCTACGAATTTATCTGTAGACCTACGGA
>JARYHS010006629.1:3509721-3559962 GCA_031002005.1 Vandiemenella viatica
GCTAGGGACTTTTGGGTTTTCAAGTTGGCACGTCTGCGTCAACATAAGCGCTTTTCTCCCTCTGTAAGAAGCAATTGATAATTTCCAATCTAAGGACAAGGGTTAATCCTTCGATTTGGAACTCCGGAAATTAGAATCTTCTGCCTGCGTAGTGAGAAAGTGTTCGTGATGATGCAAGTGTGCCAGCTTCAGAATTGAAAAGTCCCTAGATTATAGATGCGTGTCTGCTCACGTTGCTGATTGTAGCGGAGATTTTTCTCCTTATTGGTTATCCACCGCGTGATGCAGACGAAACAACCGCAGTAGTAATGGAATCAACAACGTTTGGTGCAGCAAATTAATGACATAGGGACTTTTCAGTTTTGAAGTTGGTACGTCTGCGTCAACAAGGACTGTTTCTCGCGCTGCAGGAAACAGTTTCTGCTTCCCAGTTCACGTACTCGGGCTTATCCTCCGATTGAGATCTCCGGAAATTAGAAGCCGCTGTCTGTATAATGAGAAAGTGTTCATACTGAAGCAGGTGTGCCAACTTCAAAACTGGAAATTCCCTAAGTTGGTGTGGTGTAGCGCACGTTACTGATTATTATACGACGCTTTTCAGTGAGTGATACAAGCGACGTAACCGCAGTGGTGACGTAAACCCGCCGGTCCGTGGTGGCGACAATAGGGCACGGGTTGGGCGCCCCCGGAAACGGAAGTGGCTCGCTCGAGTGGACATTTCCGCCGGCGAGAGGGCTGCGCGCGGTGACGGTCACAGGTTCGACTCCAGTGAGGAGCACGGCTGGGTTTAGTTTAGTGTGAGATTCATCGCGTATTCAGTCATCAGGCGCTTCTTATTGGCTGCTGTCGTTATTAAAAAATTAAATTGCTTGTATCAGTGTGAAACTTCCGGGAGCCATACACACATTTCCTGTGTATTTTGTTCTGCATACAGACACACACACACACACAATATATATATATATATGTATATATATATATATACAGGGTGTGCAGGAATGAAAGGATAATCCTGCAACCGCACATAGATCACATCATGTCCTACTATACCACAAAATAGTATTTCAGTAAAAGTCTCGCCATTTTCGAGATACTGATTTTTTATTTTTTTCCGAAACATATGACTTAGTTCAGTTTATTACAAATTAAGACTTTTTCACCTTTTGTTAATTTACTCAAGGATATCTGATCATCTAAAAAAACGTTCTTTTTTTAAAAAAGTCTTATGCAAAAAGTGTTTACAAATTTATTTCAACGGGTGATTTTGACAGCATGTGGTGTAAACAAAATAATAATAATCAAAAAAAACCTAAGCGGATCGTGCCAATTACATTAAGAAATTGATTCGTTATTGCCAATTTTACAATGGTATAATTGTTTAATATTCCTTTTAAAGTTATGTTTTTTTGTATGGTAGTTCTAAAACAGGAAGGTTGCTGTTTTGGACTTCATTAAAATAAAAGTCTATCGACTTGAAGTTACTATGCAAGCATTTTTTTCATTATTTGGGACATTTGGACAATGAATTCGTAGAAACCTGTCTTGTTTTTAAGTCTTTTTCAACGTTTTAAGAAAAAAAAGAACATTGTTTTTTATGACTCAAATATCTTTCAGTAAATTTTACGAAACCGGGGTTCAAAAAGTCTTGATTTTGTAGAAATGGCGTGGAGTAAACTAAAGAAAGTTTCATATTTCGAAAAAATATTAAAAAATCTACATCTCGAAAACGGTGAGTCTGGCGCTAAAATAAAATTTTGTCATGATGCGACCTGTCTGGTTGCCGGATTATCCTTTAATTACGAAAATCAGCAAAACGTTGAAGCGCACTTAGTCTGCATTTTGTGTGGAGCTCTGATATCGGGGGACAACATAATTTTTTTGTTTATTTGGAACAGACAAAAACTTTTCACTACAGGGTAGCCCGTGACAGATGTGCCGTTCTCGAGATATTTGCAAATAACTTAAATGGTTTCACGTGTAAATTTTGGTTGAGGAAACTAAACGGGAAGGGTGGCACTGTTTATGTAAACCAAATCCATAAAGTACGGTATTTTTCTCTTACCTTTAAAGTATACGCGCGCAATATTTAACCGAGTCCCGATAATGTTGCGGGTTTGTGCGTCGGCCGGCCAACTTTATGACGATTTTCAAACTTCAAATTCGAAATTTTCGGTCAGTCATTGTGTAGATGTTACTTCGGGCGTTCCTCAAGGATGTGTAATAGGACCACTTCTTTTCGTAATTTTTATAAAATATCTCGGTGACAACGTTAATTGCAGGATGCGATTTTATTTACAGGGAAGTGAGGTGCTCCAACGATTGCTTAGAAATACAGCGCGATCTGGATGTTATATCCGAATGGTGCCGTAAGTGGCAGCTTACACTTAACTGTAAAAAGTACAAGGCAATGCACATAAGTAATAAAAAGACCCCGCTTGCTCAGGAGTACAAAGTTAACAATTCAGTTGTTGACACGGTCGATTCCCTGAAGTATCTAGGCGTAACAGTACAAAGCAACATGAAATGGGACTTGCACATAACTTCCGTCGTAGGCCAAGCTAATTCTAAACTACGTTTAATAGGTCAGATTTTGAGGAATTGTAATGCTCATACAAAGGAAATAGCGTACAAAACACTAGTGCGTCCACATCTGGATTACTGTTGTGGAATTTGGGATCCGTATCGCAAGGGATTGATTGACAGTACAGAGGAGAGCCGCTCGATTTGTGACTGCTAGTTACAGTCCTTACGAAAGTGTAACGGAATAGATACATAGGGTGGACTGGGATTGTTTGGCGGACAGACGACGTCGTTTTCGTTTGAATTTGTTGGAGAATATGCGAAAGTCTTTAATTTACGAGTGCAACGAAATACTTCTTCCGCCAACCTATTTAGGTCGCAATGACTTAAGATTCGAGAAATAAGATGCCGTACTGGTACATTTATGTGATTTTTCTTTCCTCGTTCTGTTCGGGATTGGAATGCACTGAATTAGTATTGGTGCTTAGCACCCTCTGCCACCCACAGTAATTTTGAATTGCAGAGTATAGATGTAGATGTAGATATACACAGACGGAAAAAAAAATCCCAACACCAAGAAAAAATTATTGTAGAGTAATGAAATTTGGACAATGCATTTGTCAAGTTAACATGTTTAATTGATTAAATTTTCAAGATCACAGGTTAATTTAAGCTCAAGAAAATGCATTTCAAATGTGAAATACTGTTAAATTAATAGCCGGTGTAACCTCCAGAATTTTGAATGCAAGCCTGCAAACGTGAATGCATTGTGTCATACAGGTTTCGAATGTCACTTTGTGGTATGGAGTTCCATGCTTGTTGTACTTGTGCTGTCAATACTGGGACGGTCAGTGCTGGCTGTGGATGATGCTGGAGTTGTCGTCCAATGATATCCCATACGTGTTCAATTGGAGACAGATCTGGTGATCTCGCAGGCCAAGGTAACATGTCGACACTCTGTAGAGCACGTTGCGAGACAACAGCGGTATGAGGGCGAGCGTTATCCTGTTGAAAAACTCCCCCTTGAATGCTGTTCATGAATGGCAGCACTACAGGTTGAATTACCAGACTGACGTACAAATTTGCAGTCAGTGTGTTTGGTATAACCACAAGAGTGCTCCTGCTGTCATAGGAAATTGCTCCCCAGACCATGACTCCAGCCCTGTAGCGTGCATTCCACTGACTACAAGCCATCGCCGTTTGCGACTCCAGTGGTGTCAAGCCAGAGCTCATTGGAGGACGGAGTGGAGATCTGTTGTGTTTTCTGATGAAAGCAGGTTCTGCCTTGGTGCCAGTGATGGCCGAGTGTTGGTCAGAAGGAGGCCAGGGGAACGCCTGCAACCAAACTGTCTGCGGCCTAGACACACTGGACCTACACCTGGAGTCATGGTCTGGGGAGCAATTTCCTATGACAGCAGGAGCACTCTTGTGGTTATACCAAACACACTGACTGCAAATTTGTACGTCAGTCTGGTAATTCAACCTGTAGTGCTGCCATTCATGAACAGCATTCAAGGGGGAGTTTTTCAACAGGATAACGCTCGCCCTCATACCGCTGTTGTCTCGCAACGTGCTCTACAGAGTGTCGACATGTTACCTTGGCCTGCGAGATCACCAGATCTGTCTCCAATTGAACACGTATGGGATATCATTGGACGACAACTCCAGCATCATCCACAGCCAGCACTGACCGTCCCAGTATTGACAGCACAAGTACAACAAGCATGGAACTCCATACCACAAAGTGACATTCGAAACCTGTATGACACAATGCATTCACGTTTGCAGGCTTGCATTCAAAATTCTGGAGGTTACACCGGCTATTAATTTAACAGTATTTCACATTTGAAATGCATTTTCTTGAGCTTAAATTAACCTGTGATCTTGAAAATTTAATCAATTAAACATGTTAACTTGACAAATGCATTGTCCAAATTTCATTACTCTACAATAATTTTTTCTTGGTGTTGGGATTTTTTTTTCCGTCTGTGTAGTATAACTAGGACCGATCCGACGCCAACAAACAGCAAATTTTTTGAACTTTCAAAATATTACATCCACTTTGGCCTATTTCGCTACAGTTCTCCAGATATTTACTAGAAACTGAACAATTGTTCGTGAAACATTTACTTAAAGGGGATGTTGGAAAAGAGGGGAGCAGGTTTTAGCAAGCCGAATGTAGACTGCAGTTTTCTCCTTCTAAAATTTACGTGTGCCGAGTTCCATCTAAATCCAATAAAAACTTTGGGTTTGAAGAAAACAACATCCATAAAAATTAGGAAGGGACTTAGTGTTGCAAAAACGTTTTTTTCTCACTTAAAAAAAAACATGAAAAAACACTTTTTCTTCTGCATATGTAAGCACTAAATATAAAATTTGTAAGACAGTTATCGTTTAATATGACCGTTTTAGAGTTTATATTAAAAACGTATCTTAATTTTTAAAACTATTTTTCCTGGTTCAGTAGAACAAAAAATTATGAAAATATTAGTTATTTATGTATTTATCAATCTTGTTTCATGAATCCCTGCTGAGGAAGGACCTCTGTGATGTGAAACATGTCATGGTTAATACACATACATACAATATGAGTCATAATCGTAGTGAAAACAATTATACGTTACAAAGACAAATAAAGAGAATAAAGTGAAACATTAATTTTTGCAATCGAGTTTTGCAAAAGATCATATTGAATACAATTAATTATTTCGTTCAAATTCTTGAATGTACTAGAAGGAGTTGCCACTAACATAATCTCTCGGTTTGTCATTAAATATCTCTTTATTATCAGCAAACTGTTTTATACTCTTGGGTAGTTTATTAAACAGATGTATACCAGAATAATTAACTCCTCTTTGTACTAGTGACAGAGATGTTTGTGTTTTGTGCAAGTCATTTCTGTTTCCTGTATTGAAATTGTGCACCTGTGAATTACAAGTAAACAGGTTAAAATGATCTATGACAAAGCACATGAGAGAATGAGCAGTCATTGTAAGAATATTGAGTTTTTTTTAAAAAGTTGTCTGGAAGAAGTTCTTGGTTTTACCCTACACAACATCCATTCAGCTCTTTTCTGTGCTATGAAAACTTTTTTACTTTGTGAAGAGTTTCCTCAAAACATTATGCCATATGACATCAGTAGATCTGCTGTTAGAGAAAGTGTTCGTATTGCAAAGGTGGCACTACTGAACTTCCTCAGTAGGGAAGTGATATGTTCGTGCCAACAGAGTTTCTCATCTATTTTTATACTCTTTTGTTTGTAATATTGTGTTATTTTTACAGCTTACTTGTAAATCTGGCTGTGCATAATTTTTTGTTTACGTACGGGGACTTCCAGAAGAGGATGGAATCCCCGTTCCCCGTTGTTTGGTTTGATCCCCGCCACTGAAGGTAGTTTAGCTTTCTTACCACATTATTATTCGATCGTGTTTACAAAATATGTATGCCGAAACTAGTTGTGTCTGGTCGAAAGACTTTGGCCGTGGCAAAGCTTTTTAATACTATTTCCAATTCTAAAATTGCAGAAGTATAATGTACATTCTGCTCAAAAAACATAACAAAAAAAAGGCTCAAGAATGTCAAAGCACATAAAAAAACTGTAAATAGAGTTCCAAATCTGTAAAATAAAAATTCAAAGAATCAATGCGAGAGCAACCAGTAAGAGAAAATGTAACTACTTCTGAAGTTATGGATCTAGAGGAGACAGAAGAAGAAACAGAAAATTCCGACTCCGACCGAACTAGTGTTGGTAGTGCTGATACTAGTGAATGTGGTACTGACAGAGGATGAATAAAAAATTATGTTACCTATATAGCTACATTTATGAATCATTATGTAAGACATTATACGATTCAGTAAGATTTAAATGACACTTGTAAAATGTAAGTTCCGTAAATAAAACTATAATTTATCAAACATATTGTTTTTCTGGAAAAAGAAAACAAATTTCGAAAAAAATGACGATGACAGGTTTTTTTCATTTTTTAAGTAAATATTTTTTTTTAACTAACAGGTGCCCATGACTTCGTTTGTGTTTGTAAAGAATTTTGATGACAATTACCGACATCTAACAACCCTAGTGCACGATGGGAGACTCGATGCTATTACCACACACAAATACCAGTCATCTGCGCTGTGTAGTTGTGGTAGGATAGAGAAGTATAGGGACACTGAAGTCTTTGGTCGAAATACGAAAACGCGCTGCATCGACCACTTTAAACCGCCATATATCCCAAACCCCCGCTAACAGCATTCGGCCAACGTTGTGCACGATGTAGCGATATTCACTAAACATCGATGCATCGTATCCATTCGATGTTTGCCATACGATACATCGGATTGATTCGATGTTTTGACGAAGAATTATTCAATTCGATGCATCGATTTTTTTAATAAAAACTTTGACTCAATACAGAAAACTAACTTTGACTAATAATAACAAAAATAATAGTAATAAATGTTAAGATTACTAAATTTATTCAATATTAAATTAAATTATTTCAATTTAAAGTAACTGTCATTAACAATTACCGGTGAAGATTAATTTTCCTTGCGTTGGCTATCCTGTCCCTGTGAGTAAATGAATAAAATCAATGTCTTAGCCTCACTCCTACTGTTTGCTGTGACTCGAAATAAGATGATATTACTCTAAAACAACTAAGTTTTAACTGATACTACTGAATATTCAGATATAAACCGAGTTGGGGGCGACATCTGACTGACTGTTGTCGGGACTTCTGTTGCATCCCAACGTTTATGTCCGACGGCTGTTCAAATAGTCAGTCAGCAAAGGAACGAAATGAAAGGAAAATGATTCAATAAACTTTTGTTTCTGCAAAGTTTGCCTAAACATCATCGGTGTTAAGTGGTTAAAGACTTAAAATCAATATTTTTAGGCAGATTTAGATTTCAGTATTTAATGTCTGGTTTTTTATTGTAATGTTCTGGTATCTTAATAAAATATTTCAGTTAATTTGTAGTTTCTGCTTCACTCACAAAGCTACAACACTACTTAACCAACACACAAGATCATAAAATTAATATTTTTAATTCTGGGTGAGTGGTAACGCTCTGGCCTCGCATTCGGGAGGAGGCGGGTTCGAATTCCGTCCGGGCATCCAGATTTGAGTTTTCCATGGTTTCCCCAAATCACTCCAGGCCGAATTATTTCCCGTTCCTTGTCCCCATCCCGCCTCTAATGACCTCGACGTCGACGAGGCGTAAAGCCATGAGCAAAAAGGCAAATAATTAAACACACGACTACAGCCCCAGCACTGCACCGCTGGTATAGTGTCACACGGAGTAAACGAAACACAACGAACCATCTCCGTTCAACTGCAAATGGACAATATCAAACTACTGCCACATTTTCTCTCGGCGATTTTAAAGGAACAGAGATAAATGACACTACCTTTGCCGACGAATAGTGTTGGTTTGTGTTGAGCTGAGAAAAACATAAAAGTATTCGATGTTGAAAAAACATCGATGTTTTTAAGCGATGCGTAGAAAAACATCGATGCAGGGTTCCGATGTTTTACATCCAATAAAAACATCGATGTACTTTCTAATTGGACACCCCTAGCACGATGGAAAACTCCATGCTACTTCCACACACAAACACCAGTGATCTGTGCTAGGTAGTGGTAGCTGAAAAGTGAAATATAGGGAAACACACACACACACACACACACACACACACATATATATATATATAAGTTTTACAACACAAGTGAGACTGGTTGGGTTTCGTAAACCAAATGTAGACAGTTTTTTTCTCATAAACGTGAGTTGGGATAGATCTGTGGATTTGTATGAATAAGATTCAAACATACGCCTTGCTGACCCCGTCAGCGTAGGGGCTAGAGCGCTAGCCTCGCGTCGCAGGGGTCGCCGGTCGAGTCCGGCCTAGGGCATGGGTGTTTCTTGTGTCGTCATTATCATGGAGGATCTATAATACATTGAGTGATCCAATACATGCTTGCAAACTACATAATTACATTACTATGTGACCTCATAGCAAAATGCCAATAAAAAAAACGTGCAGATAACCATAAATATTGGCGAACTATCTCATCTTACTAGTCTTCTACAAGTCAGAATACTGAATAGCAGCGGTCCCAGTATACAGCCCTGTGGTACTGATTATGTCTAGGGTGTTTGAGGCTGGTGTGTTGGTAGCTCTGTGCCTAGTATTGGGATTGTTTACTGGCTGACTAAGACGATGAGCTGTACAGTCAGTGTCCGCTCGAAATATCCTGCCCGTTGGCAGTTATTTCCGTCGATGATGGTGGTAGTCTGTTGATGTCTATTCTCGGGGTCCGAATGCCAGCGGGAGAGATGGATAGGAAGCGAGGGAATCAGCGGTCAACCACAGCTGTGAGAAAGAGCTTAATAGCGCCGTGACGGTGCCAGGGGGGCGCTGGTTCGACCCCAGGCCACGGAGGAAGGGAAAGGGACCTTCACCACGCACGGGAGTGAAGAGGGAGGGGAGGTCGCCATATTGGATTAAACGCCAAACACCTCAACGCAAGATACGGTAACTGTCGCATTCGGGAGGACGGCGGTTCGAATCCCCGTCCGGGCATCCAGATTTGGGTTTGCAAGGTTTCCCAAATCACTCGTGGAGAATGCTGGGATGTTTCCATTAAAAATGCCATGGTTGAATTCCTTCCCGTTCCGTTCCTTGCGCCTCCCCGGAGCAATCCTGCCTCTAATAACACCGACGTCGACGAGGCGTAAAGCTAAAAGGACAAAAAAAAACACCGATAACCGAGGAACCGCAGTTTGATGATGGATTATATTGTAACACGACGAGACAAATAGAAAGTAAAGAATAAAATGTTTCGATATCTCGCTTAGTTCTCGAGATATATTGTCTCGAAAGTGAGGCGATTGGGTTGGGATGCGGCCTGGACCAAAACAGAAGATTGTCAAAGCCACTGCTAAGTACAGGTTGGACATGCAGGGAGGGTGATTTATTTTCTACCACCCCTTGTGATTAGGTTGAAAAGCGGCCTGGACCGAAATATAAACGTCGCCAAAGCCACAACGAACAATACCTATAATTTATTTTTGATAGTCCATATCTCGAGAACTAACGGAGATATCAAAAAAATTTTACTCTTGATACTCGATTAGTCTCGTTTATCAAATTGCATCGCCACGGTTATGCTAGTGCTGCCAACCTCACCACATAAAATTCATTACGAACTTTAGACATTCAACACTCATTTACAATATGGCTAGCCTATTATGTGCAAAGTAGTAAGATATTCTGATTGTCTACACTACACCAACAAATATTTGAGAACAACGTCATCCTATTGTAAGAATTCTCTTTCCTTCATATTTTTACTTCTCATATTTATATACTTTATTTATTTATGTTTCAATTAATAAATATTCAGTTAAACATTTTTTTTCTTGTCACTACAACTTAACAGAATAATCTCTCTTCTTCTATCTCCGCCAAAGATAATCTTATAACACCCACATCTTTGCTTTTACAGATTAACTATTATCGTTTCTTTTGTTACAAAAATAAAAATAAATCAAACACACAAAAGTTCTTACCATTAAATATACACATAGCCTATAAAACAATGAAACTGAAATAATAAAAAACAAAAATGTAAGGAACTATGTTTCCTTACACTATTGATAGCAACGAATAAATCCATAATGATAGGCCCTAATCTTGTAGATACCTATAAAACACTTCAAAAACAATAATTGCAATGTGACTAAGTTATGAAACCATATTCCAGGTTGTTTCCTGTCTGGTCTGTTTGTGCAACCGTACGCAACACCAAGTGGAATTATAAAAAAAAGTGGAAATATTATAAAATGTAATATTCACGGCAGCAAACACAGTGCGAACCGCGCAATGTTTTGGGTAATCCATCATGGCCGCCGCGCATGCGCAGTAGCAGTCGAGGCTTCGCAGACTTAGCGTTATTTCACCTACACTCTATTCCTTCCTCCGTGGGCCCGACGGGTACAACCTTTTTTTTTTTTTTTATCACAGAATACAGCGTTCACGTAGAATACCCACCGTTTAGGCAGAGATATAGCATTTCCGCTGTCAAACCCCAGTTTTCCCAACGCATCTGAGGCGTACGGCGAGGGATTGGTTATCAGCGTATAGGGTATATTACCGACTTCATTCATTCTGTATTTAAAAGTTTAAGTTAAAAGTGAGTGCCTCACTACAGCGCATGCCTGGGTGATACCGAACCTGCGACACACAACAAGTGCTTACGTAGCAGCAGCTTGAGGGGCTGGAAGTAGTTGAAATTCATTAATTCGTTAAGTCATCTAAAACAATAATCTTTTTTTTTCTTAAAAGGTTAAAAAAAACATTATACCATTTTAAAATTTGCAATAACGGATCAATTTTTAATGTAATTGGCACGATCCGTTTGGTTCATTTCTTTTTATACCACAGGCTGTCAAAGTCAGCCGTTTGAATAAATTTCTATACACATTTTACATAGTATTTTATAATGTTTTAAGAAAAAAACATTGTTGTAGATGATTCAAACATCCTTTAGTAAATTAAAAAAAAAGCGTTAGTAACGTCTTAATTTGTAGAAATTGCGTGTGATAAACTGAACAAAATCTACATATTTCGATTTTTTTTTAAAAAATCAGTATCTCTAAAATGGTGAGACTTTTACTGCAGTAAAATGTTGTTGTATAGTTGGACATGATGTCACCTATCTGCCGTTGTAGGATTATCCTTTTCATTCCTGAACACCCTGTATATAGTCTCTCCTGAACACCCTGTATATAGTGTCTCCTGAACACCCTGTATATAGTATCTCCTGAACACGTTGTATATGGTGTCTCCTGAACACCCTGTATATAGTCTCTCCTGAACACGCTGTATATAGTGTCTCCTGAACACCCTGTATATAGTGTCTCCTGAACACCCGGTGTATAGTGTCTCCCGAACACCCTGTATATAGTGTCTCCCGAACACCCTGTATATAGTGTCTCCTGAACACCCTGTATATAGTGTTTCCCGAACCCCTGTATATAGTGAACACCCTGTATATAGTGTCTCCCGAACACCCTGTATATAGTGTCTCCTGAACACGCTGTATATAGTGTCTCCTGAACACGCTGTATATAGTGTCTCCTGAACACCCTGTAAATAGTGTCTCCTGAGCCCCTGTATATAGTGAACACCTTGTATATAGTGTCTCCTGAACACCCTGTATATAGTGTCTCCTGAACACCCTGTATATAGTGTCTCCTGAACACCCTGTATATAGTGTCTTCAGAACATCCATTTTCCTCATCTAATACACAGTGTAAAGCTGTTAGTAAAGCACCGAGCCGTTAACGCATTCGGGAGGACGGCGGTTCGAATCCCCGTCCAGGCATCCAGATTTGGGTTTGCCATGGTTTCTCCAAATCACTCCAGGCGAATGCCGGAAGGTTCCCTTGAAAAGGACAAGGCCGAATTCCTTTCCGTTCCTTGTCCCCAGTCCTTGTCCACACCTTATATTCGTAATCAAATATACCGCGAACTACATTTCCAGTAACAACAACGTTCGCTTCATCACGTTTCGTAGTTCGCACAGCACAAAGTACCACAATTAATTTCATCGTACACTTTCAGTGTAAACTGAAACTGGACTAAAGCATGCAAATTCACTGTATCGCGACGTAAACTTGACCCGCTTAAATTAGACTTTCAACACTTTTACATCTACATCCATACTCTGCAAATCACAAGCATTATGGTTGGCAGAGGGTGCTAAGCACCAATCCTAAACCGGCGCATTCCAATCCCGAATAGTGCGAGGAAAGAACGAATACATAAAAGCATCACTTGTTTACAATAGGGCTAGCCTCACCTTTTATGCGCGAAGTAGTAACATATCCTGATTGTCTACACTACACCAACAAACATTTGAGAACAATATCATCCTACTGAGAGCAATGAATAAATTCATAGCGATAGGCCCTACTATTGCCGTTACCTGTCAAACAATTCAAGAAAAATAATTACAATGTGCCTTAACCTATGAAACGCTATTCCAGGTTGTTTCCTATCTCGTCTGTTTGTGCAACCATATGCAACATAACTTGGCATTATAGAAAACTTTGAAATTTTAGAAAATGAAATATTCACAGACGCAGACCCAGTGCGGCCAGCGCAGTGCTTTGGGGTTTCTATGATGGCCGCCGCGCTTGCGCAGTAGGAGCCGACTGCTTGCAGGAGGCTTCACAGAGTCAGCGGTGTTTAGCCTCCACTCTGTTCCCTCACCCATGGCACTGACGAGCTGCTAAAACGACCGTCGTTGAGGTTCACGAGGCTCAACCTAACACGCTGGAATATCTTTGGCGTGACGTCACAGGAAGTGCGGGACGTGGGAGAGGTGTGGTTTAGTGGGAACCATGCGGGCTCTCGTCGCACTGGAGTGAAGCCGGGAGGAGAGAAGTGGGGTCAGGAGGTCGCCATATTGGGTTACCCAACAAACACGGGTAATATGCTCACACAGCTGAAGGGGACTGTCCGGGTTTTCGTAATGCAGCTATCTCTCGGGAACATCATCTCCCTTCCCAGCATTTCTCCACAATACACCACGTCCAGCTAGTACAGTGGCGGTTATACAGGGTGAGACAAAAAGGACTTCACAACTATGCAGTGATACAGAAATTTGCTGGGATAACCTGCACAATCGCTTGGTGTGTCACCTTGAAGCAAAGAACCTCAAGTTTGACGCACATAGCAGATTAGTACACCTACCCGCCACCAGGAGCGCCAGTGTAGTACGCTGTTAAAATGGCTGCTTTCACTGGTGCGGAACGTGCTCGCTGTGTGTTTTGGTTTCACGAAACGAACTCTTCAAACACTGTACGGCGTAAATTTCGCACCGAATACGCGAAAGAACCTCCAAGCAGGACTACAATTTAGTCTTGAGACGGGTTGTACGGCCTTTCTTCATTATGGAGAAAGCTGTCTCTGGTATTGTGTATCTGGATGTGCTTGAAAAGTTTTTAATTCCACTGATCGGTGAAGATGGCCGAGATGGGATGGTTTACTACCAGCAAGACGGTGCACCACCTCATTTCCTCACGGGAGTTCGAGGTTTCCTCGATAATCGCTTCCCAGGTCGGTGGATTGGCCAATCACATGGCAACCTTGCTCCCCAGACAGGACACCACTGGATTCCTTTCTCTAGGTTTCATTAAGGATCGTGGGTACGTCCTCCTCTACCAAACAATATGGCCGACCTGAAAAGTTGATTCTACGCTGTCGTTGCACGAGTTGCGCCCGATTTGCTGGAAATAGTGTTGGAGGAAATTGATTACTGGTGGGATGTTTGCCGCATGACAAATGGTAGTCACAAAGAACCAAAATCCCACTTTCATGTGAGACTTGAGGTTGTTTGATACAAAATAACACATCACCGGTTCTGTAAGTTATCTGAGTAAATTTCTGTATCATTCCAAAATTGTCAAGTCGTTTTCGAGTCACCCTGTATTGTAATACATGTCACTTGACATACCAGTTCCCGTACACGCGGCGCTGTATTTGTTCGCGATCCTCTTTCGACGCAATCCGCTTACACAGCCATTGTATCGTCGACAAACAAAGTACATAATCACTTTAATACAGCTACACTGTGACTCACTACAGTAAGTAGCTATCGCCCCAGAATAAGTACGCATGGTACCAATCATTGTGATGAACGAATAGCCAGAAAATATATATATATATATTTATTACGTAAAGTTATCTTAAATTGAGTGCTGTCTAGTAACATCTATTTCAACAATTGGAGTTCATTCACTAGAGGCGTTTCAGCCTTGTGGTATTGAGCATCTTCAGCGCAGGAATAGTAGTAACCTTCACAAAATTGCTGCGCGTGTTTAATGCTCAAATTGAACATTCTCTCACTTATTTTATTACAAAATTCATTCAGCTTTCTTATTTTTATTTGTGCAAAAATACCCTTCAGAAAAACAGAAATCTTTTACTTTGAAATATTGAGAAAAAAATTATTTTTATTTTATTTTATTGTTTATTTTATTTCTTTGGTTTTTGCTTTACGCGTCGATGTCGTTAGTGGCGGGATGGGACTGGGGACAAGGAACGCGAAGGAATTCGGTAGTGTCCTTTTGAGGGAAGCATCCCCGTATTCACCTGGAGTGATTTACGGAAACCTCGGAAAATCCAAATCTGGATGCCCGGACGGGGATTCGAACCGCCGTCCTCCCGCCAGAACGCTATCCGTTACACCACCACGCTCGGAGGCAGTAATAAGAACTTCTTTGAGTAGCGAAGCATTGACTAAAGGAATACCAGAAAGAAGGAAAATTGGAGCGTTTGATATGTGGTGCTACAGAAGAATGTTGAAAATAAAGTGGACAAAGTAAGAAATGAACGAGTTTTGGAAATAATGGGTGAGGAAAGAAGTTTGTGGAAGAAGCTTACAGAAAGAAGAGACAGGCTGGTAGGTCATATTTTGAGACATGCTGGATTAATTTGTTGGTGGAGGGAACAGTCGAAGGTAAGAACTGTAGAGGAAGACAGATTAGAATATATGAAGCAGATAATTCAGGACGTGGGTTGTAAGGGGTATGTAGAGACGAAGAGGTTAGCACAGGATAGGAAGGGATGGAGGATTGCATCAAATCAGTCGGAAGACTGACGACAGCAGAAAAGAATATCCGCATGGACATGAAAAAGTTACCCTGTTTATCCTGAAGATGCTGTATGCCAAAGGCCGAAACGCCTCTGGCAAATTATCACCAATTAACAGATTTGTTAATAGGGTACGTTTAATTTAAGAAACTTAATGAAGCAACTGCGGAAAAAGAGGCAACAATGAGAATATTGTATACTCCTCGCATTAGAACACTTTGAATGGTTTGTCTGCGCGGTTAGTATGAATGCAGCACAGTAGCCGTAGAGACGGTATACCACCCACTATAATGAAACAAGGTGAATAACCAAGCATTAGTCGAGTTAGTTAAAGAATAAACATTCCTTTATAACTAGTACCGTATAGTGATGGTAAACCTAAAGACACTCGGGTTTCTATTATAACTATGTAAGTTTGCCAGCATGGTGAGGGGGGCTCCATTACTGACATGAGGTTTTTTTCCGGAAACCCCCCCCCTCTAAAATGACGTGAGTTTATGACGGAGACACCCCCCCCCCCACCCTACTAATCGACCTCGTAACTTTTTGGGACCTTTTTTTTAATGCATCCAAGGTCTAATGCCAGTTTTTGGACCAAAAAGTCGACTTTCGCGTCATTTGTAGAGATTTCCGTTGACCCCCCCTTCCCTTGCCCCCTTGTCATTATGTATCGCGAGAGCCAGAATGACGAAATGATTTTCATGGCGCACCATCACCAGCACCAGCACCATCATGAGTATCACTTGAATCCAACAAGGACCTAGTAGTAACAAATAAAACATTCAACAACGAGGCGTTTGAGAATTGGACAGTGAACATTTAAGGTATATTCCAACGTATACTTCACAATTAAACTAATTTTGTTGTCTAGTTAGTAAAAAAAAAAAAAAAAAAAAAGTTTGTGCCAAAATTAAACAGTTGTAGAGTTATGGTAACTTTTAATATTAATTTTTTTTAAAAAACTTAGCTTAGACACCGGATACTTTTTCTTTCGGTGTTCTTTCTTTTTTCTCTCTCTGCTTTACGTCACTCTAACAGCGAGGTCTTTAGAGACGGGAAAGGATGGGGGAGAAGGAATTGGAAGGAATTCGGCCATGGCCTTTTGAAGGAAGCATCCCGGCATTTGCCTTGAGTGTTTTGGGAAACCATGGAAAACCCAAATCTGGATGCCTGGACGGGGATACGAACCGCCGTCCTCCCGAATGCGAGGCCAGAACGCTAACCGTTACACCACCACGCTCGGTCGACACTTTTTGAGACCTTTTTTTTTGGTCTCTTGTTTCCAAGGGCGGTTATACCTACTCTAAAGTCGGGTTTTGGACCACATACCTAACATAAGGTCGACTTTTGTTTAACTCTATCATGCTACAAGAATTTCAAAACCTCACGTGATATTTCCGTTGCCCCCCCCCCTCCCCCTCGGTGAGGTTTCGTGAGATCCCCCCCCCAGTTCACCTCACGTCATTAATACACGACCCCCCAAACTCAGCCCACACAGTGCTGCGCTAGGGAGCGTCCATAAACCACGTCGCTCCATTTTGGCCACCTGTGGAAACCCCCCCCCCACCCTACCCCCACATGGCACGTAGCTTTTTCCCAATTGATTGCAGAACACATTTTGTACTGTTTTCTCCTGTCAGACTATCATAAATATACGTACGGAGATAATTAAATGAAGGAAATAAATATTCACTTGCTGTCCTGTGTTCTGTAGTTCATTTTAACTGTGAGAAGTAATATGAATGGAAAGCTACGTGGCCTGGCTCGGAACCCCCCCCCCCTCCCGCATGTAGCCCAGCGTAGCATTCCAGCCAACCCCTCCCCTACCTACACCGAGCCACGTAATTTGTGGACGCTCCCCATATTGGCTACCAGGGCGCAAGATTTTACATTCAACAGACTCTGTAAGTATTATATCTTTTACATCACAATTAGCAGATTATACTTTCTTCGCATAGCACTTACAACCGTACATACAATCAAACTGTCTTCCGTCTCTTGTGTTACACGCGTTCTTCAACTATTTTGAGCTTCCAGTTATCACTCTGTTATTGTTTCCTGCTAGGTCGACCTCGGCTTGTTATGATTCGATAGGTCGATATCTGTGACATATAGAGATAGGAATTAGCAAACATGAACCGCTACGCGATATATTCAAGTTTAGTTTAGTTTAATTGCGATGGAACTCGGTTGCTAATTTCCCTGCACACATACATTTTTCCGCTTTCCTTTTCCAACCTACTTTTTCATCCAATCCAGCAGATTTAAGATTTTACATTAAACGTTACCAAAGTACTACATTAGAAACGTGAAAACAAATCACAAACGCATTAGTACGCAGTAGACATATAAAGGAACTCCGCATGTCCCCAGCAGTCCTTTCCACTCGCGGCACACCATGTGTCCTCATCGCACACTCGCAGGATGTTTCCTCCAATCACGGTCCAGCGCCATAGCTTGTTGGACGGCAAGGACCCGTGTAGTCCTGTTTCCTCTTTCACTCCCTATCAAGAGTCCTTTATCTGAAATCGGATCATGGTGGGTCCTACAAGTTGTACTGCGAATGTCCCGCTAGGCGGGTGGCGGGCACGGAGATGTCGCCTTGTGCTCGACGCTTCAATTAGTCCAGCCGCGAACTACACAAAGTTCGCATGACAAAGACTATTTTTTTTTAGACGCGTGCGTCGTGGTGTAAAAAAATTTAATTCACCTGTGAAATCATCCTACGTTTTTTGTTGTTCAAAGATGAGGCAAAAAATAAATCAGTGTTGCAGTATTATATGGAAAGAGACTTTAATTACGAAAAAATGTAGTATTTGGCATAAAAATATACCAATTTTGATTTTAAATTTACTTTTATTTTGATGAAGTATTGGAATCTAAATAATTATAAATTTGTTTTTCGACTTCTGCAACCGCTTCCGCAAGACATCCGCATCCGCGGATGTCAAGCACTGAACATCCGCATCCGCAGAGACGACTTCCGTTAGAACTTCAGCAAGGTGTGCGCGGGGAAGCTCGTTATAACGAGGAGGGATGTCCCCTTCCTCTGCTGGGACACGTTGTTGCGCCGCGACTCTCGCTGAGTCGTTAGTCAGGGCGCGCGGGAAGTACTCCGCTCCCGCGCTGCGCTGCGCGGACTTCATCTGTCTGCCCCGCGACTAGGGCCAATATGGCGGCGCCGCGCAATTAACGGCCGAACAAAAGACCGGCGCGGCGCGCTGATGGGATTGCGAGTCCAGAGAGACAGGGAGAGCGATGAAAGGGGAAATGCAAGGAGACGCAAAGAGGACTCTCGGCCCTTAATCCTCTCCAGGTGGCGGGTCAGTCGTCGGCAGTGAACGCTCGGATTGAAGCTGTTTTTTTCGTATCGTCACGGGTCTAGAATAGATCCAGTTTCTAGGGTGAAAGATTATGACAGCTTGACCTCATCTCATCAGACACGTACTCGACCTGTGTTTCAGGGTGAATAAAATATCTTGAGCTTGAAGAACTCAGAAGCTTTAATAGAGGCAGGGCCGGCGGATAATGTGGGTATGGTGGGTTGCAGTACCCACCCGGAATTTGAGAGCGACTGAGCGTGTATAGAAGAAGGAAATGAGACAACGAGAGCAGGCCAGCTGAGCATATTAGTTTCATAGTTCTAAATGCGTGTAAAATAGACTATGTACCCACAACAACGCCATGGGCGGAGCACAAAATATCTTTCAAGTTTCAACAGAGATCTGCATCCCAGCTATTGCCTATTGAGCTCCATCGTCTAAAACAGTTTTGCATTAAAGCCGCCTTACTGTATTTCGAAGGCGTTTCTGCTGAATCCGGCTGAATTATCGACCAAAAATTTCAAATGGGTAAATTCGAAGTTGTAAAGGAGAAACCAAATGAGTGCAGATAATACTAGAAGACAGCAGAATGTGAGGGATGAATTTGTATTGCTCTTAGGTCCACTGGAACTTAAAGAGATGGCCTTGCTCAGCCGAGAGTAAGTAAAAGTAAATTCTTATTTTTGTTCCTGACTATATTCACGAGTGTATAGGTAATGAATAAACACGCGTGTGCACTGGAGATGAAACGGAAGCTACATTATGGAATCGGAAGAAGAAGCAGAAATTATATGAAAACGTTATTTCTTGTCAGACATCATCGTCTGCTTTCTAATTACTTGTGTTTGATAAAAATGTAAAGTGAAAGGATGCTTATATTTCATATTCAAATCAATCCGTCAGTAACTGACTTTAAACAAATAATTCATAATAATAATAGTTTTCTAATTACTGAAACATTTATTCGAAAGTTAAAAATGGCAAGTTAAACATTAAAAACCAAAGCTTGTCATCCTTTTCTCGTTTTAAATTGCTTTTTTTTTCATAATAAATGAAGGCTGCTTCATGGAAGAATCTTTCGCTAGCATAACTTATACGTGGAACTGACAAAAGCCTCCTGACTAGTGATAATAACATAGAACATTCATGAGCGTTCATTGGCCACCCCTTCTTGTGATGGAAATATTTGCTTCAACCATTGCAGTAGACTGACATTGATATCTCGTCTTCTTCTTGCAACTTAAAGCTGCTCTTTAAACCTTCTTGATGCACAGATTTCATCAGAGTTTTTAAAGCAATCACAGTATAGTGAAAACCCTTTTTCATTTAACGTACACTTTGGCAAAGGTTCAATTTTTTTCTACGAAGAACCTCCACATCGGACTTAGTATTGGTTTCATTTTGAGATACACTACTGTTTATACAACAAAATACACAGAACAGAGTTATTGAAAATATTTAGTACCCGAATGCGACACTTGCCGTATCTTCCGCTTGAGGTGTTTGTGCGTTTAATCCAATCTCCACTCCATCTTCGCGGCCTAGCTACAGCACAGCACAGGAACAATATTCCCGTCTAACGTCATCGTTCCTTCCATACACCCAAAACAAGAGAACCAACAGCCAAATCAGGGCGATTCAATTATCTTGCGCTGTTCTCATAACAGCAAATTATTTGCAGTGTTCATACTGTTGCAATGAATCGTTCAATAATGGAAATCATCGCTGTATTTCATTTCTAAAACGTATTTTTCCGTGATAAACCCTTTTTGTCTCTTCATAGGTAACCAAAATCCACGAATGAGATTCAAATTTAAAGATCAAAGTCTCCGCTTCTGATGAACTGTTACTTGTAAATTGCACATTGCACAGTTTGTTTACAATTATTAGTTCTGGATCAGTCATGCTGCTGTTAATTGAGAGTAGCTCCAACAGGCGGCAGCACGTCATGTACTGTGCCTGTGGCTCCGTCTTCGCGGCTGTGTTACAGCACAGCGACCATGTTCCCGTCTAACGTCATCGTTCCTTCCGTAAACGTTAGACTACAGAAACAGCGACGAAGTCATTCGCTCAAGGCTCGGCATTTTATTAACATTCTCCCTGTATCCATAGACTTAATGACTTTAAGGAACATTGAAGTAGCAACATTTCATCGCTGTCGCGTCAGTTCTGCTGACGCTATTTTGTTTTGTGTCGCAGGTCCTGGCGGAGGCGGCGGCGCGGTGAGTCGCGATGACTCTGATCTGAGGTCGAGAGGAGGCGGCGGGGGCGGCAGCAGCGGGGGCCGCTCTTCCGGGGGCGGTCGCAGCCGGGACGACCCCCGCAGACACACGCTGTCGGGGGCGGCAGCTGAGCACCACAGCATGGCCGCCGCCAGGAGCATGGACCTCGAGGTACGGTCGCCACGCACAGCTCACATCCCACGAATATAAATAAACTAAGTATTTAATCATATATATTTTGATGTTTTTTCCGTACTCGAGTACACACATATACATATAAATAATTGTTTTAACAGCCGACAGAGTGCGTTGACATGTGACACCACACGCAAGTCATGCCCTTGTTTTTTCGACGGAGGAAAAACAAAAGAGGTCGTATTAAGCCAATTGGGAGCACTTGGGTGTAATTAAACAGCGCCGGAGCGGCCGTTAAAGGGGAACCCCCCGCTCTAGCAAAGGCACGGCTACTGGCAGTGTCTAAAGAGCGGTAAATGCTGCATGGATTTTTTTCTACCCAAAACCGGAGTATAACTACAAATTGTAGATCCTCGTGAAAATTTTTAAAACATTGTTTGGATGGCGAAATTAATGCAGCAATAGTTTGACATGTGTGACGTGGAATGAATAACAATCTTGCGCCCCTTCCAAGGATAAGGAGGAGAGATAGGAAGACCGAGGTGATTCGCCATACTCTGCTGTCTGACAGCAAGTGTCACCTTAATCCAGGGGTGGCCAACGCGTGACCTGCCTTGAACATTTTTCTGCCCCGCGAGATTCATCACACTTTTACAAAATATATTAATTGAATAATGTATATTTCTTTACAATGTGCATTTAGTACCATTATTGTTATATTATCTATGTTCACGTGTAAGAATAATACTAAACACAACAATAACTCATTATGTTTCAATTTTTAACTCCAAACAAAATGTCTATAGTGGGTCTTACTCTAATATGAGGATATATGATTTTACATGCGGCACCAGGAGTTATGATCCTTTTTTTTTTTTTTTTTTTTTTTAATAGTTTAACGTCCCTTTTTAACAACGTGGTCTTTAGAGACGGGAAAGGATGGGGGCAAGGAATGGGAAGGAATTCGGCCATGGCCTTTTGAAGGAAGCATCCCGGCATTCACCTGGAGTGATTTGGGGAAACCATGGAAAACCCAAATCTGGATGCCCGGACGGGGATTCGAACCGCCGTCCTCCCGAATGCGAGGCCAGAACGCTATCCGTTACACCACCACGCTCGGTCAGTTATGATCCATTTCCGAAGTGGCCCGCAGGATCATTTGGGTTGGACACCAGCGTAAATTTGCTCGTCGACGATTTGTTCACGACCTCATTGTCAGTTTGATTTCGAATTCAATTTAATTGCCATGCTCTTGTGGCTATTTCCCCAATTATCTAATTAATCTTTTTTTTGTATTTATTAGGGGGCATCCATTAATTACGTGTGGTGTTTATACAGAATTCCCCCCTCCCCTGGTCAGACCCCCCATAAGATTTGACACTCCCTCCCCCCCCCCCCCGGATGATCTTTTTTTTTTTTAGAACTTTTTTTTTTAGTTCTACTGTCCTTCAGGAATTTCTAAGGTCACCTGAGATTCCCGTCGCCCCCCCCGTATTTCTCCCCGCGCAATTAACGGACGCCTCATTATCTTATATGGTTTACAGTGTTAAATTCCTTCCCCCTTCTACTTTTAAGTAATAAACGATATTTGTCAGTGCCGGATCTAGGGGGAGGAGGGAGGATCAAACGGGGGTCCTTGCTACGGGCGGCATCTTCAGGGGGGCGGCCGTATCAGGTTTGAACGGGCGATGACCGACACATTCCTGTTGCGATGCGGTTCCCATTAGCTCTACTGCCACGAGCGGCAACTTTCACGGGGCGGCAAAATCGTGGTGCGGCACCTCACTGCCCCGGCGGAAGATTCATGTTTGAAGGGACCACAGTATCAAGTTTTTGCCCCGATTCGGGAAATTATTACATCCGCCACAACTAATAGTTGTTTGGTCAGTTAGTCTCCACAAATATATTCCACCGTTCCACCACAAGTAGACACTTCGTAATTTAGTTTCATTAGGGGACGTAAATTAACTACGTGAGATATAGCGTGATCCCCTCCTCTCCACCCCACCCTGCAGTTTTTTTTAGACTTACCATTTTTTTGCTCTCCCGCTTGCAAGAGCGGTTATGGGCCCCCTTCCCCCCTAAAGTCGGCATCCCGCGCCGTTTGTAGACTCTTTTAGTTCTCGATGATGACGTGATGTCGGCGCTCCATTCCCATTTCACGTCACGTAATTAATTGCCTAACTTACGCCTGGAAAGGAAGTGTTGTACCCAGCTCAAGGATGCAACAGAACCTCAACAGAAAGCTTGTATTAATTATTACTGTGTTGTTTGGTAACTGTTGTGTCGTTGTTGCACGCTGCTGGATGTGGCAGATGGGATCCAAGTCACAGAGGAGAAGGTGAGTCAAGGCGTTTCTTATCATCTTATTCATTTACATACCGTGATTACACACCCTGCTCACTACATACTGACGGCCCAATGCCATGTTCCCACTCCTCTCCTCATCAGCTGACCTCATCAGCTGACCGCTGGGTCCAGGTAGCCGAGTGACGAATTACCCATCACTTCCCTTGGTAATTTATTCAAAACTCTCATTCCTAAGCCGAGGAAAGAAAATTTTCACCCCCCCCCCTTATCCCTGAGATTGTGTCCTGCCTCGTTGTCGTGATCGTATTTTTCCTTCCATACATTACTCCTAATTCTTTGGCTAGAATCTCTCCACGCCTCATCACAGTTATACGTGTTCCATACTCTCTTCCTGTCTCAAATCCATCTCCTTTATCACATCTGTTACTGATTGTGTTCTGCGACATTTTCCAGACACAAATTCAGCTGTCCTGATTTGCATCCCTCTCCAGCTGCTATACTTGATACCCACAATACTACACCACCATATCCAAACAGTGGTCTGACCAAAGTTTTGTAACCAGACACCCTAACTTCTCTGCTATATATCCTCCCATCACTCTCTCAAACAAGTGCAGGATTTTGAAACCTTTTCCTTCCACCTGTCCAATGTGTGCTGCTCAGTTCATTTCATCATCAGATGTTAAGCCGAGGTATTTACACTTCACATCTTTGACTACCAGTTCTTCCTAACATATAATCGTAAACAAAAACAAAAACCTTTAGGTTCTGATCTGTAAACCTAATAATTTGACCAACCCAGCTCAATGTTTTGTACTGATCACCCTGCAGCTTTCACACCTGCAAACAACTGTTGTTTAACTATTAATGCAATCATTCGTCAGAATAACGAATAGCAACGGTCCCAACACTGTACCCTGTGGCACTCCCATCCCCACTTCCTCCTCATTTGATACCCAGCCATTTCGTTTTCTGCCTTGTAAGAATTCTTCTACTCGGCAAATCACTTTGTCATCCACTCCAATAGTTTTTACCTTATTTACAGATCTAGTGATACACTATCAATTTCGCCTTCCTTGTCCATTCAAATCTATTTCTCACCCCTCCTTTATGTACCGGCACTACTATCGCACTTTTCCAGTTATCTACTAACTGGCAAGTATCCAGACTCAATTTAAATAATATTTCAAGATAAGGCACAATGTCTTTAGACGTTGGTAGAAAAGGTCCATGTTTCATTCTTTTAAGTTTAATTTAATTGCCATGTAACGCACGCTCCGGTGGCAATTTCCCTACATCCCCCTTCCCTGCACCCACCTACAGCTGCCCTCTACAAATGTTAGCTTTAAATACTTTCAACGTTTCTGGTAAATTATTCTTCAACTCTATTGGTAACTTATTCCAATCCCTGACACCCTTACCTACAAAAGCATCTTCCCACACCCTTGTGCCTGAAATCGAGTGCCAGCTTGTGGTCATGGTCATCTTTTCCCTTCCATGCACTACTTTTCATACCTATTGCAATATCTTTCCATGCCTCATCACCAGTATACGCCCTGTACACTCCCATGACCCTCCTCATCCTCCTCCTGTCTTGCAATGAATCTCATTCCAGCTCCTTTATCATATCCGTCACTGATTGTATTCTGCGATAATTTCCAGAAACAAATCTAGCAGCCCTTCTTTGCACCCTCTCCAACTCCTGTATTTGATACTCAAAATGTTGGTCCCATACTACACTACCATATTCGAGCAATGGTCTGACCAAAGTTTTGTAACCCAATTCCTTTACTTCTCTCGTACATCCCCTCATCACTCTCTCCAACAAGTGCAGGATTTTGAAACCTTTTCCTACCACCTGTCCAATGTGTGTTGCCCAGTTCAAATGTAACGCCAAGATATTTACATTTCAGGTCATCAACAAGCATTTCTTTTTCCAACTTGTAAACGTAATCAACTTTTTGTTTCTTATTTGTGTATCTAATTAGCTGACTCTTCTTTGCATTTATCTTCATCCCATGTTTACCAACCCAACTAGATATCCTGTCCAGATCACCCTGCAACTGTTTGCAATCCTCTACTATTTTGATCCTTTTATACAGCATTATGTCATCTGCAAACAATCTAATTTCAGATAGTAAAGCATCAAGAGAATTATTCATTATAATAATGAATAGCAATGGTCCCAATACGCTACCCTGTGGCACTCCCATTTTTACTTGTACTTCTTTTGATACCGCATTTCCTACGTAAACTTTGTTTTTTGTATGTTTTAAAAATTCTTCTATGCAGCAAATCACTTTCTTATTCACTCCAATAGTTTATACGTTATTTCCTACCATTTTATGGCTTACTCTGTCAAAAGCCTTTGACAGATATAGTGCTACACTATCAATTTGGCCTCCCTTGTCCATTTCATCTGAAATATCTTGCATATATCCCACCAACAGAGATTCGCATGAATATCCTTGCCTGAACCCATGTTGCCTACTTGAAAACCACTTACGTTCCTCACATACATTTCTGATGTGGTTGCAAATCAATCTCTCCATTAATTTATGCACCACTGATGTCAAACTGGTCGACCTGTAATATTCGAATCTATTTCTCACCCATCCTTTATGTACCGGTACTACTATCGCACTTTTCCTTTTCTCTAGTAACTGGCAAGTATCCAGACTCAATTTAAATATTTCAAGATAAGGTACAATGTCACATCCAGCTATCTTTAAGACATCTGTAGTAATATTATCTACACCATTTCCTTTGTTTTTTCGCCATTATATCCTGAGGATGTATTTGTAATATTTTAGCCTGCTCAGTGTAGCGCTGTGCTCACTGAGTTGTGTTGTTCTGTTGCAGTCCCCTCTTCCTCGGGGCTATCCTCCGCTGCCGTCGCTGTTCGACGAGGACCCGGGCATCATGTCGGAGGTGGAGACCAGTTCGACGGGCTTCAGGCGCGGAGGCAAGCAGCGCAGCTCCCTGCCCGTGGTGCGCACCCCGTCCAAGACGCTCGAGCGGCCACTAGGTGAGTCTCTAGGGCTTCCACCGGGATAGCGCGTCACTAAAAATACGTGGCGACGTTTCGGAGCCTGCCTCCAGCTCCATCTTCGGCGAAGTGTCAGATGTGTCCCCGCTTATAAGCCCTTTGGTTGCAAAGTGATGCCAAGTCACGTGCGTCGGGGCCAGCAGGTGCGTACGTGGTGGGGCGGCCGGGTAGTGGGGGCCGGAGGCGTGGTGGGGGTACGCACAACGGAGGGATAATCTTCTAGCGTTGATCTCTGCCTCCTTAGATGATCTGTCACTGGATTCCATGCCGTGCTGGGGTGGTATCCCGAATCCCTGTTCACAATTCCATCAACTAGCCAAATCTCCACAGCCTCCTCTACACCCTATCCGAAAAGACAGTATGTTTTGTCACCTCGAAGGTATGCCGACTTAGTGACCTGTCCCAACTGTACACATCTTGCTTGTTCTAAACACCACTGGAATACAGACCGTGTGGCGTGCCTGATATATCGCTACCCACATTCACACGGAATCGAATACCGGCCCAACCTATCCTTGACGTTGCCTAGTAGGTCCCTTACTAGTAGGTCCACCTCAAGTCTCACATAAAGTGTCATTTTGGCTCGATGTGACTGCCATTTCACATGCGGCAAACATCCCACCAGTAATATTTCCTCCAACACTCTTTGCAGAAAATCGGGTGTAACTTGTGCAACGGCAGCGTCGATTCGATTTTTCAGGTCGGCCATATTGTTTGGTAGGGCAGGCACATACACACGATCCTTAATTAAACCCAGAGAAAAAAATCCAGTTGTGTCTAGTCTGGGGAGCGAGGCTGCCACGAGATTGGCCAATCCACCGACCTGGAAGCGATTATCGAGGAAACCCCGAACTCCCGTGAGGAAATGAGGTGGTGCACTGTCTAGCTGGTAGTAAACCATCCCATCTCGGACATCTTCACCGACCTGTGGAGTTAAAAAATATTCAAGAACATCCTGGTACACAATACCAGAGACTTTTCTCCGAGAAGAAGAATGGGCCGCACAACGTGTCTCAACAAAGTTCTTGTGCCAAGAGTAAATTCTACGCCTGCTTGGACGTTCTTTAGCGTATTCGGTGCAAAATTTACGCCGTGAAGTTTTTGCAGAGTTCGTTTCATAGAACCAAAACACACAGCGAGCATGCACTGCACCAGTGAAAGCAGCCATTTTAACTGTGCACTACACTGGCGCTCCTGGTGACGGAATGGTGTACTGATGCACGTCACCCATCAAAGTTGAGGTTGTTTGCTACAAGATGACACATCTACAGATTCTGTAAGTTATGTCAACAAATTTCAATATCACTCTATTGCTGTAAAGTCCTTTTTGACTCACTGTATAGGAAAGAGAAGGAGATCTATCATTAATTATGGTATTTACATTAAGTGTTATATTAAAATTAATTATTGTGAGGGTATAAAGCTTCATGTTTCACAATTTACTACCTATTAATAAAATAGGGGCAATTTAATTAAATATATTTTATAGAACTTTAGATTCATACTTGAAAATTCTTATATTATACATAGAAAATTTACAATTGCTTACAGCCTTTCAGCTAGAATTTTGAAAGTCTGCTTTGATAAGAGCACTGAGAAACTCTCTACCGACACTTGTCTCCCTGTCGGAGTGTTCCTGGTTCAACCGAAACTGAAGTTCCCTTCCTACACGTAACACTAAGTCAATCAGGGTCTTCCGTTCACTTGCAGTTCACAATTACACAAATGAGAAAAGACAAACAGATGGCTTGACCATCAAAACCACCTACCATGCACCACTGTATCTGTGCTGGCTAAGCAATTGACTCTAGATCCCTGTAAGACAGTTCTTTACAGAAAGAGGAACAGAAAAAATAAAAACCGTAAAATCTGTTTCGAAGACGTTGTACGTAGTCTAAGATTTCTGTGCCGTGGAGTCACTGCCTTTTAGCTGTCAGTGTTTCACGGTAGCCGAAACACGCCATATGCAGCCCAACACTCCTCAATCTTTTAGAATTATGCTGACAATCGTTCGCGTCTCCACGGAGGTGTCCAATGACCCGTCCCGGTCTATCAAATTGTTTGCGATATTCTCGAATACCTCAAGCTGAAAGTACCTTTCACTTCCTTCACAGCTACAAACAATTGTCCTATTGTTTCTGGAATATTGTATACTTCGCTCTAAATTATGTATCGAGTCAGGACTACGTAATGAATCTGATCATTGCGCATGTTTGTGCTGGTGAAATAATATCCGAGTGCTTTTGCTTTTGAGTGTGTGTGTTATCCTTGAAACCCGTTTTGCAGGGAACCCCATTTCTTCCAGTGGTCCCAGAATGTCCAGTGATTTCTTTCTGCTGCTATGCCGACTTTTCTCCTGCTGACATTAAAAGCTAAGCTGTAAGCTCCTGCATTCAACGTATGCGTACGTTGAGATTTATCCGTGAACGATGATGAGTAAATCACAGCTCTACATTTGAGCAGGTCTTTTATTTTCTGTCAGACATAGTACACAGCTCCAGTACCTGACAACATTCACGAGTGTACAGCTGACAGCGCTCTGTTAGGACTTCACAACCTGTCACCCAAACAGCGGCGGGCTCAGACAACAGGTATTCCACTTCACCGCTCGGCATTTCCTCGCAATCCGTACCAGAGTTAGTCCGTCACAAAACGCTGGTTTTTCCGTCGTGTCTCTCTCTCTTTGTATTGCCATCACTGTAGTCTCAAGCTCACATCTACTTCAAGACCTGTTGCAAAGTGCTATTTGGAAGAAGCAGGTTATCAGATTTAGCAGGAGGAAAATAGTCCACAATCAAATGGGGTTTTAGATCGTAAACTTCCGGAACCATTTTAAATTTTCCACACTCCATAAATTTTAACGGAGATGTGGGCTATGTAATGAGCCAGCTGGGAAAATGTGCATTTTCGGACAAAAGAGATGCCTAAAGTAAACAAGCTAATTTTGTTGCAGAGGATAAAACTCATTCATATCACCTCTCGAGTAGCATATACACTTTACCGAAACACAATAATCGATTCAAATTCACATCCAAACTGCGAACGGGATATAACCAACCGTTAATAGCAGATTCTGCAGGCAGAAGAAGGTACTGGGTTGCGATTGATACATCGGCAACAAAAGAAAAAAGGGTGAGCCAGAGAAAAGACGTGGAAAGTAATTAAATAGACAAAACGTGGATTTGTTGTTGGGCTTCGCACCCTCACTTGCTGACTAATGTAAATGGCAGAACACTACGACTGCTCTCGTTTGTGGTTCACCCTGAACAGCTAACCGTGTTCCGTGAAGATGGGACAGCTCATCTGCAGATGGAATATTAAAAACTTAACCCCTTACTGCATAATTTTATTTTTTTAATTTTTCTGAAAAAAAAAGTCACTTGTTAAGTCCAATTCCGTGATTTCAATAAAAATACTAAAAAAATTCCAAATCTTATTTGGAGGAGATTATTATTGATTTAAGGGTTTGTGCCATATATGGAACAGCATGCAATAATGGCTAACATGTTGTGATACCAGTTTCGAGATGGATGATGCAACATTTGGAAAATGTATAAGATACATACATATACTAGTAGAACTCAGATTATTTACGTAAAATAATTAGAATTTCTATTCATTAGAGTACACATTTATCCCAAACAACACTAATTCACTTTCCATTTAGTCTATTTGTTATGAAACTTGATGAAGCAGTTTTCCTCCTTGCCCAAGCACAATGTTGCACTGCACTTCAGACATGCTGTACAGGATTTTCCTTTGCAGTCTGGATAATTGCAACAATTAGTTTCACAACCAGACGGGCACGTGATCTATCCCATCCTGATACTGCGGAAGATCTCTTCTTCTTACTGTCCAGCTTTTTTTATTGTTTTTTTTTTTTTGGTGTGTGTGTGGATTTCATTTTCTTGTCCTACCCAGTTTCTTGGATAAGGTTTCTTTGTTTGCCAGAAGACATCTGCAATTGCTACTTGAAATAAAACAGGAGCATTGCCGTCGGTATTTCTTCTTCTCCATAGGGCCCAGCTTGTTCACACAGGCTAGACTGCATATTGTGCCGTATCTGTCACAAACTCTTTTTTCAATATTATATATATTCTAATGCACAAATATATAAACTTACCTCTTCATAATTGTCCATAGATGTCCTTTTCATCCTAGAAATTGTATAAACACTGAAATCAAATGTTTACTCTATCGAATACAACTGTTTGTATGACCGAACTTGGATGTAAACTGCTCACAGTGCAAAGCAAAAATTCTTACTTCATATTTCCTTATTCTCTCAACAGATCACATTTAATATTTGCACAGCTCTTCTTGATTGTGTGCTATATCTGTCCCAACATGCAGTTTCAAAGTATTTGCTCAAATATGAGTTCAACAAACAAGAAAATGGTATGTGCGATACATATATGACCCAGTATGCAGTAAGGGGCTAATTGTACCTGAATTAAAGATGTCATAACTGAAATTATACCCCGTCACCCTCTACTGGCGGCCGAGGGTGACGGTCCCCTTGCCCTGCTTCACAGCTCACCACCCTCCTAGCGGACCACTGTGTCCAGGTAGGCGGGAGGCATACTAGTCAGTGGACACACTTTCCCTTGTGGGTAAGAGCAGTGGGGAGGGGGGGGGTACAACACAGCGACCTTGAGTCGCCTCCATTAGCTGAAAGCGCTAAAGTAGAAATTGTTGATAATAAATAGATATTGTCTAGTCATAGCCATCTCCTCCCTTCATACCATTATCCATCCAGGCCTCATCGCCAATATACACTCCCAGCACTCTCCTACTGTCTTCCAGTGATTTCTAATCCAGCTCCTTGTATTCTGGAGTAAATCCCATAAATACATCTAGTCACTCTCCTTTGCAACCCCTCGCACTTCTGTATTTGATACACGTAATGTTGGTCCGATACTACACCACCATTCTCTGAGAGTCAGTCTGACTAATGTTTTGTGACACAATTCTCTCACTTCCCTGGTACATCCCTCATAAACCTCTCCAATAAACCCCTCTAAACTATCCAATGTGTCCTACCCAACTAAATTCACTATCATATGTTATTACACGATATTTACACTTCCAGTTTTCAACAAGAAATTCCTTCCCTTGAATAACTTTTTTTTTTATCTATGTATCTAATAAGCTGACTTCTCTTCGCATTTACGAGCGGGTTCCCAAAAAAACTTTATTTTATAAAAGTTATATTTTCAAATTTTTTACGAAACAACCTTATCCACGTCAAAATACTCTCCATTACAACTAATACATTTATCCCCCTCGTGCTTCCATTGTTTGAAACATTTTCTGTAGTCATCTTTAGAAATGGCTGACAGCTCCTCCCTTGTTTTCTTGACCACTTCAATATTGTCAAATCGGTGTCCTTTCGTGCCCCTTTTCCATGCGCGGGAATAGGAAAAAGTCGCACGGAGCCAGGTCAGGCGAGTAAGGTGCGTGGGGCAGTGGAACCATGCCATTTAAACTGCCTAACAGAGACAGCTGTGTGTGCAGGTGCATTGTCTCCTGTCTCACACAAATCAGGTCTCTTTTGACGAACACTGTTCCGTAATCTTCTTAAAACTTCAAAATAAAAGGTTTGATTGACGGTCTGATGAGGGGGAACAAACTCTGAATGAACTACGCCCCTTAGCATCAAAAAAATCAAATGAACATTGTTTTGATGTTTGATTTGACTTCACGACATTTTTTTATGGGATGACAATGGCGTCTTCCATTGGCTTGATTGTTGCTTTGTTTCTGGGTCGTAACCATAGCACCATGACCCATCACCAGCAATGACATTTGACAGAAAATCTGGAGCAATTTCAAGCTGTTGTTTCAAAGCACGACATGTTTCAACTTGACGTTCTTTTTGATTATCAGGAGGTACAAACTTGGCAGCAACTCTATTCATTCCCTAATCTTCGGTTAAAATTCGCTGAGCCGAGCTCCAAGATAACCCACTAATCTCTGACAGTTGATCAGTTGCCTGTCGACGGTCTGAGAGCACAAGCTCTCGAATTCAACATTTTTCAATATTTTCGTCGGTTAGGGCAGTTGACGGACGTCCAAAAAGAGGTTTGTCATCAATCGACATGTCACTGTTTTCAAGCAGAGTGAATCACTCGAACACTTGAGTTTCTTCCCATAGAACCATCTTTGTAAGATGTTTTCAACATTAAAACAGTTTCAGCAGCATTTTTACTGAGTAGAAAACAAAATTTCACAGCTGCACGTTGTTTACTTAAACTTGCCATCATCAAGAACGAAACAATAAAAAAAATCCCTGCAGATTAACAAAACAAGACAGGTCGACAACACGGGCGGCACTGAACTGACAATGAGTAGTGGCAGAAACGCGTACTAGGTAAGCTCTATCAACTGTGATGCTGTTCTGGTTATCTTTGGGTACCCCCTGGTGTCTTTGTTCTGTGTTGACCTACCCAGCTAGATATTCCGTCCTGCAGTCTCTCCCATTTTGATCCTGTCCTACCAGCAGTCAGAGTACAGTGGTATGTTGTGTGTGTGGCAGGTAAGGGTGGCGGAGCGACGCAGCTGGTGTACCAGCCGTACCCCGTGGGGCCGCACGTGGTGCACCACGTGTACCAGCTGCCGGCGCCGCCGCGCCACCACCACGGACACCACCAGCACCCGGCGGCAGGCGGTAGGACGCGCTCGGACACGCACCTTCGCCAGGCGCTACGCCCCCTGCTGTGGCTAGCGACACTCCAAAGTGGCTCACAACCGAGGCTGTTCCTCTGCTAGCGTCAGTGACAATACTTCTCAACCAAACCCAGGCTGAAATGTACCTTCTAGTGAGGGGATACAGGATAGGTGTCCGCAGGAGGGAGCAATGACTCAGTCAATCGTTAAGACTCACTAAATTTTATTTTGTGAGCTATCCCGGCAGGTTCGTCCAAATGTTAGCTGTTGTGGCACTGGTGCACAATGGTGTGTTATATACACGAGAATGGCCCAAATCCTACTGTTCCAACACATGCAAGCTGTTAGCTCAGGTGAACAAATTCAGAGGTATTTTGACATAGTTTGGAAATTAAAAAACTCTCTATTCTGGTCGAAATACAAGTGGGTTTAATTAATAAAGTTCGTTGAGACAACTTTTAAGACACGTTACAATGAAACAAGTTTCTGATACATTTCACAGCTTGTATATGAAGCACCTGTCCTCACGGCATACAACCTCTTCCAAGCGCTGTGCCACTTACCCTTACACTGTCCCTCGCCGTGCAGGCAATCAGTCAACAATCACAGCCCCACATCTGGGCTGCCCAGCGTCAAAGATTATTACACAACTCAGATAACAACACTATACTGAACAAACTACAGTCTATTGGAAGCCAACAATATTACAAAGCAAGTTGCAAACAGTAATGCATTTATTCACGATACTTACAATTAATAAATGCTACATAATTCAATATTAATAGTAAATTAATATTAACCATTTGGGTCAGTGGTAGTGTTACAATTTAACCATAACTGCAAACCATGAAGTTACCAACAGAACTAATTTTTTACTCTTCAGCAAAGATGCAAATGTTTGAAAGGGTGGAAATTTGAAATTACTATTCAGAAGTCATAGGAAATAAAAAATAAAGGTGATACACACTGAAACATTGTCCACTCACATGAAACACTCAGAATTTGTCCACACACCCTTTCAACTTGAACGTTCCCACGGGATGGTTGGCCATGTTCCTTCCTCTGAGGTTGGTTTCACAGGCAATGATTTTTTTGTCGTTGTTTGAGCTCAGGGTGTTTTACCTCTTAACTGCATTATTCACAACGCGTTTCTATAAATAATGAAAAAAAAGTTGCGGTCTCGTTATTCATGTAACCCATCTCTTTGGATGTATACGATCTATCAAATCAGATTGGAAGTTGCCATCTTTTACATACTTTTCAAGCTCGGGGATGAGGAAGTAAATTTCCTAATTCAGTAATTTGGTTCATTTGGTTCCTTTGCTAATTTATACAAGAGGTTCAGGGACAGTCGTATAAAACAAAAAATTGCATTTATCCTCTTGAAATGTTAGCCATTTTATATCACAACATTTCAATCAAAGATATCACAAACTAGCCATCGATTTTTTAACCATTTAAATCCTGATTTTCATCGCCGAAGCAAGCTAACCTACCACAAAAAATCGTCTCAACGCAGGGCTTTCTGGAACGACACGACTGTCCACACTGCGTGAAAGTCCGGTACGCGTCTTCACTTCACTAATGGAACGTTTTCATTCGGCTTTATATAGTGTGACCAAAATTGTCCAGTGTAAAATAGCCTCAGGGTCCATTACGCGACCTCCCGTCTTCCTTAAACACGACACTACCGGCGCAATTCCCGGACCAGAAAAGTCGTCTGACTGGTGGTGTAGACTACGACACTGTATCAGTCGCCGCAGTGGGATGTGTCCCCGCACTAGCGCTGGTGTCGAGACTACAGTTCTCGTAAATCGTCCCTGGAGTCGAAGGCAGGGTTCCACCGCCCGTGGCGTTAGGGATTCAGAGTGTTGTGCATTATCAGCCGGCCACAGTGGACATCTTCTTGGGGAGGGGTGAGGGAATAATTAGTGGCGACGAATAGGAAAGGATATATCCACGGCGTTTTAGTAAAACCATCCCACTTTTGCTTGGAGAAACTAACCCACATGTTCGAAAATGCAAGACACCGGTATTACTAATCGTCGACTGGACCGAGTCATTTCAATATCTTGCGTCAAATAAGTATTAAATTCCGCTTCGGTGTAAAATCTTACATCTGTCTATTTATTCTCATGATCTACAAGTTACACGAGGTAGTCATTAACTTGGAATTCTGAAAGGTCAATATTGACAGCTTATCTTTAAATTCTTTTATTCTTTCATTGGGGGTTCACAGATTGTCAAAATTAGCTCGATAGACTAGGGATTTGTTTTTTCTTTTTAGCTTTAGGGTTTACAGCTCTTTGACATCAAGTTCATTCGATGTGACAGGATGGGTGACCAAAAATGATAAGGAATTTGTCGCGGCAGTGTTGAAGGAAGCATTATGGCATTCGTCCAGAATAATGGCAACCCCATTCAACTTCGGACCCGTCACATTTGATCACACCGCCTTAACGAGCACGGCTAAACCGACCTGTAAACAAATGGTATTCCATACAGCTACAGATTATTTACACTCAATTTTTACACTTTTTAACCCCTGATTTCCCTCAAACGTAGGCCCACCAGGCAGAACTGTTTTAGGGTGAAAAACCAAAGTTGACGAACTATTTGCCAGACTTGTTTGTTCTGTGATTGTGATTATTTCTGATAATTTACTGGTCCTAACATCAAAAAAACTTGATAACCACTGACCCAGCTGGTGGTTGCAAACTTCCACTTCATAAACAACATAATTTACAAACAAAAAAATATATGAGGGCAATTTCAAAAGTAAGGTATTCAAAGAATTTAGAAACACAAAACCATTTATTTTCCCAGTTAATATATAAATCATTTTACAGGTTGAACAATTATATATTTTTCTATAAAATCGGAATTTTGTCAATTTGTTTTTGTAGATGCTGCGACAGTTTCTGTGTTCCCATGTCTTCTAGCTTGCCGCCAGGTTTCTTGTGAAGCGTTCAACTTATCTTCCACCTGTCTGTCAGTGCCGGATCACCTTCCGGCCAAATGTGTGTACGGTCACGTTTCCACAAACTGTGAAACACTGAAAAAGCTCAAGACGGACAATTCAGAACCAAAGAAGAACGAAGCTGAGCACGAGTGAAACCGTTCTGCATGATAATACTCGCCCACAAGTTGCCTGTCAAACCATTGCTCTGTTGCAAAACTTGATTCGAAAATCACCAGACTTCTAGCTTAAGGAAAAGGTGGTAGTCACTATGCACCAACTCTGGACTATACGGAGGGTGTGCAATGATTTTCCAACCAAAGTTCTGCCAGATGGCTAAGGTTTGATTGGCAACGTGTGGGCGATCGTTATGGTGAAGAATTGCTCAGCATTCTTCATCTTCAGTTCAGAATTGGCCTGTCTCGAGTCCCCCCTCCCCCCCCCCCCCCAGTTTGTGGAAACGTGACCGAGCAAACACTTGGCCGAAGCCAATTCAGCATCGACAAACTGGTTAAAGATGGAAGTTTGATGCTTCTTCAAAGACCTTGCAGTGAGCTGGTACATACGGCCACACAAAAACTGCGACAGCGTCTACAAAAATCCGTTGACCAAAGTTGTTGTTATGTAATGGCTCAACCTTTATAATTGTGTTTATATTATATGCACACAAGATTGATTTTGTATTTCTAATTGGTTTAGACATGTTATTTTTGGAATTGCCCTCATATTTGTGATACACACCATCGCAGCAGGTGTGTTGATTAAAATATTCATACCTTTATAAGTTCATTACATTTCCATTTCTTTTCACTTATGGCTTTATGTCTCGCCAAGGTCATCAGAGACAGAATGGGAATCAGGACAAGGAACAGGAAGTAATTTGACCATTGCCTTCCGAATGAAGCATCCCAGCGTTCACCCGGAGTGATTTCGGGAAACCGTGGAAAACCCAAAGCTGGATGCCCGAATGGGGATTCGAACCCACATCCGAATGCGAGGCCAGAGTGTTACCAATCACCCACCACACTCAGTTCCCGTGATTCCAAGCAGGCTTCATCAGCTGTGATTGACATTGGACATTGAGAAACAATTGTGCTGGAACAAAGTCTGATATATGTGTAGGTTAAGGGGAACAAACTGCACAAGATTCTTCTCCACAAATCATCTTATCTGCAGTATTTATTTATTTCTCGCACACACATTTCATATGATTAACAACAATAATACAGTAATAAAACTAAGGAAATTGGAAACGGCCTTTAGGCAATACAAACGACGAAGGAAAGAGAAAATGACCCATCACTCACCAAAGTTGAAGGCTGTGATAAGCAAAAAACATATGTGACGAACACAAATATACACATCGTTTCAGTTTTACACCTTATTCGTGGTATAGGAAAAGTTTTGTGGTTTGGGAGGTGTTCACATGCCGAAGTTTTCCCAAACCACGTGACTCGTTTCCTATAACAGGAATAAGGTATAAAACTGTAATATTGTATATGTTTTTTGCTTGTTGCAGCCTTCAGCTTTGGTGAGTGGTGACTCATTTTTGTATCCTTTGTCATTTATAACAAAAATATTACAGTAACATTCGCAACAAATACCATTACCCCAGCTGCAGGGTGATGTCGAGAGAGTCTATGCGTTCGGTTAGCCTCCAATAGCAGACAGATCACCCAGTCGAACCTGGTGGGGCGAAGTCCCAAGCAGTGTGCCGGATACCGTAGTAACGGTGGGGGTCATCTCTAACGACCCTCACAGACACTGGTCTATCGTGAAGCAGCTTAATTACCAGCTGTCATTGGCAGTGTGTAATAATTCCAGGCAGCCTCTAATGATGCTAGCTAACGAATAACCAGGGAACAAGAGTAACGAGAGAAGTATTGTCACAAGGAAGTAAAAACAGTTCACACTATGAGCCTGGTGTCCTATAGGGAACAGCCTTACATCCTGACGAGCCTGGATTATGTTTTTGTGTCGACGCCACAGCCGGGAGTCGAAGCCCGGCCCTCGACCCGACCCGCTCTCCCTCCTCCGTCCTCGTAGAGTCGCACCTCTGTTCTGTCTGCACCGCCGCATGCCGTCCCGCTTCACACTGTCGCTAAACTCTCGTCCCCAGACCAAATTAAACAACCTGGACACTGATTTCAATGGAGTGATTCTGCCTGCAAAATCTAAAAAATTTGCTGGCCAAGAAAAATTCTCATTTACAGAATAAATTAAGATCACAAGGTAAAAATCTTGATGTTTATTTTCTAGGCTTAAGGCAACATGGTGATAAACGGGAAGACAAGACAAAATCAATGTAAATATTGACTCAGGAAACAAACCCATCACTCGCCAAAGTTGAAGACAGGACTGGCTCTGACAAACACAATACTTTTCTGTGTCTCCTTCTTTGTGTGTGTGTCATTTTTTTGCCATCATACTGCCTTTGACTTTGGTCAGTGATGGGTTTATTTTGGCTATCCTTTCCTTTAGTATTAAAATATGGGAAACTCTCACTCAATTGTTATTATTTTGTGCCAGAAACATACACAGTTACACAATCGTGCTGACAGCAAAATGGTGATTAAGCAATGAAAATAACATAGCACAGGGAAAGTAACCCATCACTTACCAGAGATGAGGGCAAGTGGGCTACACAAACACATACACACTTTATGATATATTAGTTAGTAAACTTACTTGTAATAGGAGACAAGACACACAGCAACGAGAAAGATGTTTACTAGTCCAGGCCTACCACAAGACTTAACCAAACATGAAACAGGGAACGGTGGGGGGGGGGGGGGAGAGAAAGTTGATCAAACACCCTTATCCCCTTTGATTCACTCATATAGTGGGTCTGGATGTACATGTTATCCTCAAAGACTGAAAATGCTTAAACTAAACAAAAAAAAAATGACCACTACGCGGTCTGGTTTCTTTAAAACAAACACAATAGTTTTTGGCTTATCAGTAATTAACACTTTGTGTTCATGACGCATTGGTCTAGGGTGCATTTAATATATATGATCCTTCCTGCAAGTCTCTAAAAAACAAACAGAAATATTAATCTTTTTTTTTAACTTATTTACGTCTCTTAACAGCGAGGTCTTTACAGACAGGAAAGGGGGGGGGGCAAGGAATGGGAAGGAATTTGGCAATGGCCTTTTGAAGGAAGCATTCTGGCATTTGCCTGGAGTGATTTGGGGAAACCATGGAAAACCCAAATCTGCATGCCCGGACGGGGATTCGAACCGCCATGGAAATATGAATCATCGTGTATGGAGATTGAGACCTGGATCAAAAGTAAATTTTGTGTTGTGCCCTTCTTGAGTTAGTTACAACACATTCTGTTTTTTTGTGAGTGCAGTAATGTAAATAATGTATTGTGGCAATTTTAAAGAAACCAGAATGTATTGTGGGATCCCCCCCCCCCCCACTCAATGACATTGTTCTATGCTATCGATATCATGTTCACAAGTCTAATGTTGGAAAACTTCCCTGGATACAGCATGCAACTCGGTGTAAGTTAGACCGAGTTCACGGAGTTCGAAGTAATGAGTCTGTGAACACTGACAGCGTCAGTCTGAGTTCAAATATCTGGGGAGGGTAACCTGTTCGGACGGTCGGACACTTCTAGACGCAGCCCGAATGAAGTGGCGTCGCGTCCTTTTTGACTGGAAGGAGCCTCTGTGCCTTGATTTATAGCACCACTGTTCAACTAGTGTCACTACAGAGACATGAACGTTGGTGAGTCATCAAAAGACATGAACAACAGCTGCATGTCACAGAAATGAATAGTGACGTACCATACTGGACTGCATCAGGAATCACAACGTTTGAGTAGAATTTGTTGTGACTCCAATCCCTGGAGAAATGTCAGAGGGTCTGCAACAATACAGCTGTATCCTTCATTTGTGATAACTGCACCTAAAATAAGTTCCGAGGGTTAAAGAGCAGAAGGATGAGGATTACTGGAAATCGTGATTCCACCAGGAGTTATCATCATACTACTGCAGTGGTCAAACACAAGACTCGGCTAGAAATTCTTTCCGTAGTACATTTAATGGTTTCATGGTGGTCCAGGCTGTATTACAACCTAATTTCTGCTTGCAAATAATAATCCAGGCTGTATTACAACGGAATTACTGCTTGAAAATAATACATCTTGTGACTGACTACAGCAGTATTCCAACGATATTACTGAATGTTGTTATAGCGGAATCGCGATCTCCAGTAGACTTGAAGGATAATCTAGGAACCACTGGCTGGATACCTTGTGGGAGGACATAATACTAGGCAGTGCCTCATCTAAAGATGAACACGATCAGCTTTTATGAAAGAAGAACCAAAAAATAAAAATAAAATCTGGTGACAGACAGATAAAAATATTGACTGATAAGCCATTTGTGTCCTTAGGGTACGAAACAGATTTCTATAAAGGAAATGCAGTATTTCGGTTAGTGTAAAAGCCACAGTTAGGAGAATTCATAGTCATTTCAGGCCAAAACATTGTTCATACAATCAGTACACTTTTTGGTTCAAGGAAAAGTATACACGAGAACAGCAAAATAGATTAAAAACAGTCATCCAGTAAGGATAATTCACTAATACACTGTATCAGACAATTATTAGTAGCCATCATAGTTTACTTGTTGTGTTTACAATCTTACAAAAAAAAAGGAAGGTGGGGGAAATGTAGCATATATTTGGCATATTTTATATATCATATTTGAACTGTACAAGTATTATTGGTCCAGGGTTCATATAAACCAGTCCTAGTTTAACAGGTCGAAGCAATTCCTAGGCCAATGGCATTTATATACTTACTCCTCAATTACAACAGCAAGTTTGTCTGCAGTGTTCGAATACACACACAAGAATATCACAGGGCGTGTCTGTACAAACTGCTCAGGGCTCAGGGAGTTGCAAAAGTTTTCATTTGTGGGTAACAGGGTAATGATTAGGAAAAATTTATCAAGGGATGTGATGAATAACTCACCAAAAATGCTGAAGGAAGTTAAAATTAAAATTTGTAAATGTCAAACGTAGATATGTGGATAGGGGGAAAAAAACTATATAAAATAATAATAAAATAGGGACCAACCAAAATGGAAGAAGGCTACAAATAAAACAGTAGAGTCCCACTCAAACAAGCCAACGACATCAAAAAAAAAGCAGACTAAAATTCTACGGTCACACCTACAGAATATCAGATCACATTCGACCTCATGCAAGTAAGAAAAGACCTGGAAAAAGCAAATATCAGGAGATCAGAAATCCTAGATTGCAAACAATTCAGACAAAAAATACACAGCTGGCTAGGCAAGGCAAAGAAGACTGACACAACTTGGACAGAAGAGAGAAAACTTGTCTTCAAAAAACGGATGCGAGAATACTGGAATGGCAAAAGATACTCAGACAGAAAATGACCAAGTTTTGCGTGATCTTTATAGATCTATCTGGAAAAAAAAGAGAGGGGCGGGGTAAATAGATTTCTACGAAAATTTCTATCGGAGCCTGCACCCCGTCATAGTTAAACCCATTTAAAAACCTGTACGTCAGGGTATCTTTCTTCCGACGTCACTTGTCTCCAATTCCTTACCTCTCTGGGACATCCCCTCTGCAGTAATTAACCTATTTTGAAGCCTCTTGCTACTGTCTGAAAATTGAGTTTGGGACTGCACGACTTTGGTAACCTTTGACAAACTGGTACTAACCTGTCGAAATTTGGATTAATTGCTTCATCAATATATCGTCTTCACGTTTTGCGTTCATACTTTGCGGAAAAGTCGCTAGAAATTTAATTAAAAATGCCAAAATATGAAAGGCTGAGCAACTGCGAAATGCTATCAGCTCTGCAAAAATAACAAAAATAATACAGGGATCATTTCAACCTAAACAGTTTCGTTTTGTCATAGAAATCGTGGTTAGGTTGAAATTCGGCCTGGACCGAGATGAAAAAATGTTACACAATTTCCGCTATGCGGCATCCATCACGGAAATGGCGTATTTGTTTACAGTGGAAGCAATCGATTATCTCTGGTACCTCGTTGATATGTATAATGGTGGGCATTACTGTATTACAATTCGGATACATACTGCCAATGTGTCAATTTTGTGCGACTTTTTACAACAGAAAAGAGATGAAAAGGCAAGAAAACATTACAACAAAGGATTAAATCAACATTTTAAGAAACTGTCACTGATTTTTCAACTTTGGCGGCATCGAACGGCTGTGTGTCGCTGTCATATTTCGACATTTTTAATTAAATTCCTGGCAACATCTCCGCAAAGTATGAACGCAAAACGCGAAGAGGATATGTTGACGAAACGACTGATGTAAATTTCAACAGGTTAGTACCAGTTTCTCGAAGGTTACCACAGTCGCGCAGTCCCCATTGAGTTCACTATCTAATGTTATACAAAGATATTTACCAGATATTATGCCAGCAATCCCTCTGCACCACATTATCAAACAAAGCCCTTACACTTCTATCGGGATTACTGGAGATCGTGATTCCACCAGGAGTAATCGTCATAATACTGCAGTGGTCAAACGCAAGACTCCACTAGAAATTCTTTCCAAAGTACATTTAACGGTTTCATACTGGTCCAGGCTGTATTACAACCCAATTTCTGCTTGAAAATAATGGTCCAGGCTGCATTACAACGAAATTACTGCTGGAAAATAATACATCTTGGGATTGACTACAGCAGTATTACAACAATATTACTGAATGCTGTTCAAGCAGAATCGCGATCTCCAGTAGACCCCTTCCATCTGAGTACCTAACAACTTAACATTCTAGTATCGGTGAAGTTCTCTCTGTGTTATACTGAATACAGGTAATTAAAATATTTTTCTTTTTATCACCATGTTGCTTTATCATACACCCTAACTGGCCACTTACTGAAGATTTTAGCTAACAAATATTAGACATTTTGTTTAATATAAAGATTCTTAAGTAAAAGTTCTATAATACAGCTGAGCCAGCCAAAGTCTGTTCTGCAAGCAATCCTTTACTAACACTTCTAAAAATTCTGTGCTGTTAACTAAATTGTAGAATGAACATGCTTTAATTGTTGCCAAATATGTAGTTTTGAATTAACCTTCTATTGCTGTACACCTGTCAGGTACTTATTTACTACTTTTTGATGAAACTATAGACAAAATAATGTTTGTCAATCATAACAATAATAGACATTCACTACATGTTTGATTGCAAACAAAGGTGTTGACAAACAAATTTAAATTAAATATATATAAAAATTAGGTTTCATTGCTTACCACACAGACTCAAAGAATTAAGTATATTTTAAGTTTACTCCATTTAATACCCAAGAGCTTCCATCTGTTTGCTGTTAAAGGGGTATTGTAATCACTACAACAGATCCTAATAGGGTTGGAAATGGTAAATTGGGTGATATGGACCTTATGATAGCAGCGAAAATTATAAATTAATATGGAAACCCTCATAGTTTCTACCGAACTACAAAATATTTGGTATTATTCTGGTAAAAAAATGGCGATTAGTTTCATACGCACTTAGTTTAGGGATTTTTTTCCCCGTAGCGTTCATGAAATCAATTTGGTTCAATTCTAGATGGGGATACCGCTGCCTCGCAACTGTTTTTTACTAAGAATAAATATTCAGATCCTTGTATGTTATAAAGTGCCAGAGAATACTAGTTTGACTAAAGCATAATTTAAGAATAATCACAAATAGCACGAGCGAGAATACGTTAACTATGTTGCAGTCTGGATTGGAATCATTGTAAGTTGCATAAATAATACATAAACTTTGCTTTCACTTGGAGGTGGGCAATGTGATATTAACAGAAAATTGCTAATTTCCGAAAATTAGAAGATGGAGTCATTCCATTGAAACAGTAACCTCAAAATTTAAGTAGCGCTAATATCGGATTGGTTGTTAGTTGCAAAACAAACCGCAGTAACTACACATCAAAATCAATTTTCACATAAAAATGACAAGTTTTTTTTCTTTGGAACTGCACAAGTTTTATATCAGAGACTATATGTTTATTATCGAATGCTTTGATCCAAAGAGTTTCATAGTTATTGCTGTCAGCGATAATATTTTCCATATTTTGGCCTAGTATTTTATTTTTTTACTGTTAAATAAGATTTTTTAAATAGTGCCTGTTAATTTAGTAGATTTGGAAAGAGTTTAAATTATTCCCCTGGCATTTCTTATTTTCTTTGAAATTTATTGCTTAAAACTTCCGTCTTTCGAATTTTTCTTGTCTCTTGTTCTACACAGATATTACGACCAACAGTCAGAGAAACTTGTTACAAAATTTAAACCGCGAGTATTTTGAAATGCAGTGTAAAACATGAGACAAGATAAAATGTTGGATAGTTTCCTTTTTCCAGCACTCCCTTTCTCTAACCCGCTGTACCTAGCATATTTTTTTTTTTTTTTTCTGCTTTTAACGTAATCTGCCTACCAGGAGAGAAATTGCTTGAGTGTACCAGCTTTCAGCTGTTGTTTTATTTATATATTATGCTAAATTCTCAACAAGTTTCTCTCCTGTTTGTAGTATTGTCTATATAGATTACTTTTCTGGCGTTAATGCTTATGTGAAATAGTGTTCTCCCAATTGCTATCTGTTAACAATAACTTTGGGTTTTGTGGTGTAATACTTGAATGTTGTTTGGTGTAAGGAAAGCTCTTGATAATTATTGCTGTGTGAACAATAACACTAATACTTCTTACAGTTTGGAGTGACAGGATGGTGCAACTGGTTTTATTAATTTTGTTGGTTTGTTTAATTTTGTATCCTTGTGTACCAGGTACCAAGATCTTTTTTTTATTATTATTTATTTGCAGTCCCGATATCTGCTGTGCCTCTGGCATGTTTAACAACAGACTGTTTTGTTTATTTTCTTTATCCCTGCTGTGTAATATCAAACATCTTTTCATTTTCACTTTCGCTGCTTTTAAGTTGATTTTTAACTGCATCATTGTTTTACATCCGTTTTATTCTTCACTGCACAATGCACAACGTAGTTCAAATTTTCACAACATTATGTTAGTGGAATTTGGTTGCTTGTACAGCATTATTTTCCTTTAAGTTACTTAGTTTTTTCTGTTTATGAAAAAAAGATGCACAAAATTATGTTTTATGCTCTGAAATGCAAACTAAAAAGATTTCTTAAAAAAAAAAATCTGAATGAACAATTAGCTGAACATGCATTAATCTGTAAAACCTTAAACAGTGCCAGTCATAGCACAAAGAACCTAACTGCACACTTTTAAACAAGGTTGTAAAATAAACTTCAATTCACCATTCCTTAAAGTAGATAGGAAACAATAGAAAGCAACTTCACATTTGTGTTCCTGGTTTTTAATAACAATACAATTCCTATTGTACCACGTCATCCCACATTACGAGGCGTAGCCATATAGTGATTTATGCATTTATTCGGATGCAAGACTGTTAACAAGCACTTCAGCTCAAACTTTTGCTGAAATATACTTTTTAAATTCGAGATTTTAAAATTTGTAATATTGCATTGTAAATGTTTATTTTGTTGCGGCATAGGTTGAAAATATTGCATTTGGTTTGATAAGGGGGAGAAATTTGCGATAGTGCTATGTCAATAATATCGAGACAATCATCACTTTATGTCAGAATAAAACAAAACAGGTGGGGGGGATTTTCCCCACCTGCCTGAAACTGGTACTGACCTGTTGAAATTTGTTTTACCTGCTTCGTTATAATGTCTTCTTCACGTTTCGCACACCCCTTTTTCAAAAGAGTTGCCACGAATTAAGTAAAAAATGCTGAAATATGAGACGCTCTGCAACCGCAAAATGTTAGCAGCTCTGCAAAACGAAACAAAAATTATCAGTACAGGGATCATATGAACCTAATCAGGTTTGTTAGTGTTCACGATTAGGTCGAAATTCGGCCTGGGCCGGGAGAAAATTTTTTACAGGAAGTTCGTTCTGCTGCATTAATCTAAGAAACAACGATTTGTTTTCAACGGAAGCAATCGATGTCTCCAACTGCTCGTATCGATACTAAGATGTTGAGTGTTACATCTCAAAGAAATATTTTCTATCTGATAATTTTGTGTGACTTTTTTACAACGGAGGAAAGCTGAAACAGCCGTAAAACAGTACAACAAAGGTTTTAACCAACATTTGAAGAGATTGTCATTGCTTTTGTAGTACTGGCAGCATCTAATACCTGTGAGTCACAGTCATATTTCGGCATTTTCAATTTAATTCGTGGCAACTTTTCCGAAAAAAAAATAGAGTGCAAAACTTGAAGAGGACATTATAACGATGCAGCTAAAGCAAATTTCAACAGATCAGTATCAGTTTGGAACAGGTGGGGAAAGTCCCCTCCCACCCCATTGAAGCAGACCGTTCTGTCTTCTGCGCTGACATCCGCTTAGCTCAGATCATTGGGGTAAGACAGCACTTTCTGTGAGAATAGGCACAACAGCTTAGAAATATGAACAAAAAAGTAAATGTTTAGACAATATTTTCATCAGTGATGGAGGGTGTTTACATGACAGCAGCTATGTAAACACATTCCTCACCAATGCCCTTGCCAAAAAAAAAATACTTTTTTTGTCATGTTACTGTATGATTGTAAACTGCCGTTGCCTTTTGCTGTGCTGTCAGTTTAAAGCTGACATTCACACCCATCGTTTGGTGTCACTGGTAGAGAATTTATGTCAAGGAACACTAGTTTTATCTGATGTAAATAGTTGTGACGAACAGTTGGGAAATTTGAATGCATTTCTAACGTTATTCCTAAAATAATAGAAGAGAGGGTGATAATTCAGGTCTGTTTGAATATACGATGCAAACAGAACTGCTTTAATTAATATAGTCTTCTCGGGTGACTTGCGGAGTCAGCATGATATTTTGGCGGTCGGAATCTGTTGCCATCGTGTGTCTTCACCACAAGAGATTCCGATCACCAAAATACCTCGTGAAAGTGCCCTGCTCACTCGTCTAGTCACTCGAGAAGACTACATTAACTCTCAGCGACGAGAGAACTGCTTTACACTGAATGAAATGATGACGACACGATATTGCAGCAGTCAATCATAAGATATTCAATTTTCGAGCAGAAATTAGTTTGTAATACACCATGGCCCAGCATGACACCATTAGAACTAATTCAGAAAGTAATTGTACCGATGTCGTGCTGGTCTCTGAAGCATTACAAACTAATTATTGATAAAAATAAAAAAAATTCTAGTGATTGACGACTGAAGTATTATGACGTCATTAACGTGTGCAGCGTGAACTAGTTCAGCAGGTATCGTATCTTTCTAGAGGTGTGATTCAGTCGGAGCTGAGCTGGCTAGGTGTGTGAAATGTCCGTCGACACTTACGTCTCGTTTGTACGGTTGTCTTATCCCACGTAAAACACAGAAAAAACAGCTCTGATTGAATTGGGTCTATAGAAGTGTATGGTACCAACAGAACTACTTTATACTGCATGGTGTAATGACATCACAATACAGTAGAATTAAATTACAAGATATATTATTTTCAAACAGACATTAGGTAATAATGCACCCTGGACCTGTACACTACCATGGAGCTACTTTGGAAAGTAATTCTAGTGATTTTCAGTTGGTCCAGGGTGCATTACAACTTAATTACTGACTGCTGCAGTATTATGATGTCATTAAATTGTGTGGAGTAAAATAGTCGTGCAGTATCGTATACTTCCGTAGACCCACCGCAGTCAGCTCCGTGTTTAACGGGTGTCGAGGCGTGTGAAGTGCTTGTCGAGGCTTGCGTCTGGTTTGTAGAACCGCCCGTTCCCCTGTAAATAAAGATGATAATGTAAGCTGTTAAACGAGAGGGAGACCGCTGTTTGACTTGGCTTTGCTCGCTCGCCTGCCTGCTGCACTCTTCCGTTCCCTGTCTGCATGCTCTGTTCTTCTGTTTTGTTTTATTTTTATCCCCCTCTTCCCTGTCGTCCGAGCGTGGAGTGTCCGCCGCCTCCGAGTGCCGAGTGTCTGTGAGTGGCCCCTCTCTGTTTGAGGGATGACCGGCGATCGCGATTCCGCGAGGAGTTGGCGTCATAATTACTGCAGTAGTCAAATGCGAGACACCGCTAGAAATACTTTCTGAATTAATGGGCTTGAAAATAATGGTCCAGGACCTAATGTTTTGCTATTGTCCACTGCAGGATTATGACGTCACTAGCCGGCATGGAAAAATGTTGTAGTGGAATCACGATCTCTGGTAGACCCAGTTTTTGCAGTTGTATTTCTCTCTGTTTCAGGTTCTGTAAAATGGTGTACTGTGATTCTCATAGCAACTACTGTGTGTATAATATGCAGAGTATTTATCGCTAACGATGGAAGGAAAGAACTGCATCGAGGCAATATTTGTATGGACAGGACACATAAAATACACCAAACACTCACCAAAGTTGAAGGGAGGATGGCAGCAGAAATACAAAACAACACACAAATACAAAAAAATACAATATGTCGAGTTAAACCGTTTGTCAAGTTAGCAGAGGTGAGTGGCCGAAATCATTCTATGAGTGGCTGTGTCGAACGCAAGGCTTGCGTGAGCTTAGCCACTTATTTCTTTCAACGTGACAAAGGGTTTAACCCGAAATACTGTATTTTTTGCGTTGTTTTGTGTTGCTGCTGCCCTCCTCCCTTCAATTTTGGTGAGTGTTGGGTGTATTTTAACTGTCCTTTACATATATATATATATATATATATATATATATAGTAGTAGATAGCAGAGCTTTAGACTTATATTTTCTTTCCTTTCATTCTGATATGGTTATATATTTTTTTACTTTTATTTAAATGCCAATTTTAATCTGTTGTACCTTTTTAATGATTTTTCAGGCTTATGCGGCCCTCTATGTTAACAGTGACTAGTTTTGTAGGTTAAACTGCGTTGTTTATTTTACAATCTGTCACGAACTCACTAGATGCCACAGTTGTCACCAGGATGCCGTATTTCACGTGCAACGTGCATTTCTTTAAAAAGTATTTTGTAAGTTTGTAAAAAAAATGACAGAAAAATCAGAGCAACGAATTAACGTTAAATTTTGATTTAATCTCAAAAAGAGTTCTGTGGAGATCGTCGAAATGATGGAGACTGCATTTGGGGACGAGTGTATGAGCAAAACACATACCAAGAGTGGTGTAAGGGGTTCAAAGATGGCCGCACATCTGTTGATAGTAACCCACACTCCGGGTGGCCTTCGACAAGAAAAACACCGGGTAATATCGAACGCGCGCAATTTAAGACGAGTGATGATCCTAGATTTACTGTGCGAGAACTAGAATGTGATGTTGGAATACTGAAAACTAGTGTTTGGCAGATTTTAACTAAAAATTTGCAATGGTTTACGTGTGCAGAATTTATTCTGAAATTGCCAACGGTGGAGCAGGAAAACCTTGATCTTAAGATCTCTCACGACAATTTGTAAAATGGTCAATAATGATGCAAATCTGCTTAAAAAGATTATAACTGGTCACGAGTTGTGGGCGTGCAGTTATGTTCGCGAAACAAAATGACGATCTTCGCAGTGGAAGCTGTGACCACAGCTACGGCCGATAAAAGCGCGCCAAAGTCGGAGCAATGTCAAGTCGTCGTGATTGTTTTATCATTATTATTATTATTGTGAGGTTGTTGTGCACCACAAATATACTCCTAAAGGTTAGATGATCAACAAAGAATATTATCGTAAAGTTATTAGGAGAAAACTGCGTCAGCTTTGGTTAAGCGGTGACTGGCTGCTTCATCACGATAACGCACCAGTGTGTTCGTCGAACCTCGTGCAGCAATACCACAGAGTCGTACAGCTGCGACTTTTGGCTGTTCCCAACATTAAACATGCGACTCAATGGACAGCAATTGTACGAAAAAGAAACACTTGGAACTAATATGTTGAACGCTCTAAAGGCCATACCAGGACTGCATCTAAAAGTTGAAAGGCCTGTTATATATCTTACCTAAACCATTCAGCAGGAGGCATATTACATATAACACATATGGTGAATAACTATAATAATAATAATGTTCAATAGTAAAGCACTTTTCATCTCGGAACATAACCTTGTTCTATGTCCATTATCTGGGTTAAACCAATCAGAAGGGGGTAAATCTGAAGTAGTTGTAAAGAAGTTTTATAAACATCTTCTTAACAATAAAGCACTTTTTAGATTGATTCTAAACCATTTTCTTAAAAGACATAAGATTCAAATAAGGTTGTTTTTCAGTCATGATGAATTTTGTTGCATTAATTTCTACTAAGAAATCAGAGAATGACAACCATGTTAAGGAGTATTTTAAAGTTTATCTGAGAAGATATTGGAATAATAAAGAATTGGAACTTTTTAGATAAAAGAACTAAGAAGACAG
>JARYHS010006629.1:3560962-3658834 GCA_031002005.1 Vandiemenella viatica
TTTTTGTGCTTTCAAAATCTTTATTCTATTTTGTGCAATTTCAAAAACTTTTAATTTCTTAGCAATTTTATTTCCAATTTAGTTTAAAATATTTTTAAGCAAGATTTAATTCTTAGTAATAATAACCAATTGTTTGAGCCATTGTTAGACGTTCTAGAAACGGCTGGATGTGAAGGGTTTTTTTTCTTCCAATGTTGGATTATAAAATATTGCTGTAAAAGCGGTCAGCAGAGTCGCTCGCAATAATGCCACATAATCATATTTATATATACATTACTAGCTGTTTACCCGCGACATTGTACGCGTGGATTTAGGATTTGATTGCTAGAATTGGATATATAAAGCTGAAAATTATCTAAGATGTCCCAAACAACACTGAGTCGGCATAATATAACGGGAACACCATCGATATACCATTCTACCTTCGAACGTGTCTCATGACTAAAACTTATTCATATCGGAAAAAAAAAGTATCCTATTTCGTTCCTAAATATACAAAGTATTTCCTTGTCACCGGTATACACATATAGTCGTAAAAACGCAAAAAAATATGGAAACTCACTTTCGCATATACGATATTATTAGTTTAGATCACGCAAAAACTAACTGTGGAACCAGTATACCGTAAATAAAGTAAACGCTTAGGGCACTATTCTACCGCGAAAGGCTTGCCAGAACATGGTATCCTTACTTTAAAATCCTAGGCTTGGCTCAAACTATGAAAAACAATTCATAAAAATATATGCAGCCAGTGGGATTTGAACCCAAAGCCACGCTGAAGTTTTCTTTAAAAAGCAATCGCGTTACCACTACGCTATCCTGTCAAGGCTGCCCATAGATGCGCATTACAAATACACTTAGATATTATGCATTTGTCTTTCACAGTTAGATAGTCTTCATAATTTAATGACAATATGTTCCTATCTATACATAATATAGTATCCCATCTCGATCCTAATGTCAAACAGCATCTCCATGTCAAATTTCATCATGATCGGAATATCCGTTTAGCACAAGAAATGTAACAAACAGACATAAAGACAGACAGAGTTAATTTCGCATTTATAATATTAGTATAGATATGTATAATGTTCCTTGGAAACCCTACGAACCGTGTTTCTGCAATAAAGAGATGTTAAATGTATTATCTAATTTTTCCTTAAGCCATCAGAATTGAGAAAGTTAAAAATTCTAGAGACTTTGTGATTAATCAAACTGAACGTTAAAAGTTTAATAAGACTGCAACGCATTAAATCACAAGTTAAATTATAAGTCCATTCTTATTTAGCACGTAAAAACACTCCTCACCTTACAAGCATGAACCTGAGCAATAAGAAAATACTACCGGGTTTTAGCTACCCATTGACATTTAATAGTTATTGTAATTATCTACTAGTAGTCAGCCATTAAGAAATAGTTTTTCATTTATAATCTTATCTTTAAACAGAACTGTAATCGAATCGTACAGTAAATGACATTAAACTCTTCAGAACATAGATTTCAAATCGGAACTGTAATGAAAAATTGCGTTCCAGCTCTGCGTTGCAGGTCCGGCCGTGGTTCAACCTTCGGCCACGCGAGAACTGTGGCGCTGTTACAGGTCCGGCTGGAAGCAGATCCGACAAGCTCTCGGATGTACATCCATCCCTAGCGCAAGTGATACAGGTCCGCGGAACTGCATCCATCCGGACCTACCCATCTCTAGTTTCAATGGCACGAGCCAACAACTGACGTCACAAGAGACTGACAGCTGGGAGCGTTTTGGCGCCAATATTCAAATCATCGCATAAAAATGCAAAATTTTGCTATTTTCCGTTCGTTATTTCAAGAAATAATATTTTTTTTTGTTTATAGTAGATGACCAGCTACAATACTGACTACTTTCCCAAAATTAGTCAAGTACCCCATTCCGGGTGGGTACTGCAACTCACCCGGAATTTGAGAGCGACTGAGCGTGTATAGAAGAAGGAAATCAGACAAAGAGAGCAGACCAGCTGAGCATATTAGTTTCATCATTCTAAATGCGTGTAAAATAGACTGTGTACCCATGAGCGAAGCGCAAAATATCTTTCAAGTTTCAACAGAGATCTGCATCCCAGCTATTGCCTATTGAGCTCCATCGTCTAAAACAGTTTTGCATTAAAGCCGCCTTACTGTATTTCGAAGGCGTTTCTGCTGAATCCGGCTGAATTATCGACCAAAAATTTCAAATGGGTAAATTCGAAGTTGTAAAGGAGAAACCAAATGAGTGCAGATAATACTAGAAGACAGCAGAATGTGAGGGATGAATTTGTATTGCTCTTAGGTCCACTGGAACTTAAAGAGATGGCCTTGTTCAGCTGAGAGTAAGTAAAAGTAAATTCTTATTTTTGTTCCTGACTATATTCACGAGTGTATAGGTAATGAATAAACAGGCGTGTGTACTGGAGATGAAACGGAAGTTACATTATGGAATCGGAAGAAGAAGCAGAAATTATATGAAAACCTTATTTCTTGTCAGAGATCATCGTCTGCTTTCTAATTACTTGTGTTTGATAAAAATGTAAAGTGAAAGGATGCTTATATTTCATATTCAAATCAATCCGTCAGTAACTGACTTTAAACAAATAATTCATAATAATAATAGTTTTCTAATTACTGAAACATTTATTCGAAAGTTAAAAATGGCAAGTTAAACCTTTAAAACCAAAGCTTGTCATCCTTTTCTCGTTTTAAATTGCTTTTTTTTTTCATAATAAATGAAGGCTGCTTCATGGAACAATCTTTCGCTAGCATAACTTATAGGTGGAACTGACAAAAACCTCCTGACGTGATAACAACATAGAACATTCATGAGCGTTCATTGGCCACCACTTGTTGTGACGGAAATATTTGCTTCAACCATTGCAGTAGACTGACATTGATATCTCGTCTTCTTCTTGCAACTTAAGGCTGCTCTTTAAACCTTCCTGATGCACAGATTTCATCAGAGTTTTTAAAGCAATCACAGTATAGTGAAAACCCTTTTTCATTTAACGTACACTTTGGCAAAGGTTCAATTTTTTTCTACGAAGAACCTCCACATCGGACTTAGTATTGGTTTCATTACTTAGTATTGGATACACTACTGTTTATACAACAAAATACACAGAACAGAGTTATTGAAAATATTTAGTACCCGATTGCGACACTTGCCGTATCTTCCGCTTGAGGTGTTTGTGCGTTTAATCCAATCTCCACTCCATGTTCGCGGCCTAGCTACAGCACAGCACAGCAATCATATTCCCGTCTAACGTCATCGTTCCTTCCATACACCCCAAACAAGAGAACCAACAGCCAAATCAGGGCGATTCAATTATGTTGCGCTGTGCTCATAACAGCGAATTGTTTGCAGTGTTCATACTGTTACAATGAATCGTTCAATAATGGAAATCATCGCTGTATTTCATTTCTAAAACGTATTTTTCCGTGATAAACCCTTTTTCTCTCTTCATAGGTAACCAAAATCCACGAATGAGATACGAATTTAAAGATCAAAGTCTCCACTTCTGATGAACTGTTACTTGTAAATTGCACATTGCACAGTTTGTTTACAATTAGAAGTTCTGGATCAGTCATGCTGCTGTTAATTGAGAGTGGCTCCAACAGGCGGCAGCACGTCATGTACTGTGCCTGTGGCTCTGTCTTCGCGGCTGTGTTACAGCACAGCGACCATGTTCCCGTCTAACGTCATCGTTCCTTCCGTAAACTTTAGACTAGAGAAACAGCGACGAAGTCATTCGCTCGAGGCTCAGCATTTTATTAACATTCTCCCTATATCCATAACCTAATCACTTTAAGGAACCTTGAAGGTTACAGTAGCAACATTTCATCGCTGTCGCGTCAGTGCTGCTGACGCCATTTTGTTTTGTGTCGCAGGTCCTGGCGGAGGCGGCGGCGCGGTGAGTCGCGATGACTCTGATCTGAGGTCGAGAGGAGGCGGCGGGGGCGGCAGCAGCGGGGGCCGCTCTTCCGGGGGCGGTCGCAGTCGGGACGACCCCCGCAGACACACGCTGTCGGGGGCGGCAGCTGAGCACCACAGCATGGCCGCCGCCAGGAGCATGGACCTGGAGGTACGGTCGCCAGGATCAGAGAGTATAACATCCGATCAATATAAATAAACTAAGTATTTAATCTTATATATTTTGATGTTTTTTCCGTACTCGAGTACACACATATACATATAAATAATTGTTTTAACAGCCGACAGAGTGCGTTGACATGTGACACCACACGCAAGTCATACCCTTGTTTTTTCGACGGAGGAAAAACAAAAGAGGTCGTATTAAGCCAATTGGGAGCACTTGGGTGTAATTAAACAGCGCCGGAGCGGCCGTTAAAGGGGAACCCCCGCTCTAGCAAAGGCACGGCTACCGGCAGTGTCTAAAGAGCGGTAAATGCTGCATGGATTTTTTTCTACCCAAAACCGGAGTATAACTTCAAATTGTAGATCCTCATGAAAATTTGTAAAACATTGTTTGGACGACGAAATTAATACAGCAATAGTTTGAAATATGTGACGTGGAATGAATAACAACCTTGCGCCCCTTCCAGGGATAGGGAGCACAGATTGAAAGACCGAGGTGATTCGCCATACTCTGCTGTCTGACAGCAAGTGTCACTTTAATCCAGGGGTGGCCAATGCGTGACTCGCCTTGAACATTTTTCTGCCCCGCGAGATTCATCACACTTTTACAAAATATATTTATTTGATAATGTGTATTTCTTTCCAATGTGCATTTAGTGTAATTATTGATATATTATCTATGTTTACATGTAAGAATAATACTAAACACAATAATAACTCATTATGTTTCAATTTTTCACTCCAAACAAAATGTCTATAGTGGGTCTTACTCTAATATGGGGATATATGATTTTATATGCAGCACGAGGAGTTATGACGCACTTCCAAAGTGGCCCTCAAGATCACTTGGGTTGGACACCCCTGCTGTAAACATTCACCACCGTAAATTTGCTCGTCGACGATTTGTTCATGACCTGATTGTCAGTCTGACTTCGAATTCAATTTAATTGCCATGCTCTGATGGCAATTTCCCCAATTATCTAATTAAACATTTATTTGTATTTATTAGGGGCCATCAATTAATTACGTGTGATGTTTTTACGGAATTTCTCCCCCTCCCCTGGTCGCCCCCACCCCGGCTGATCGTGTTTTTTTTTTAAGGACTTTTTTTTATAGTTCTACTGTCCTTCAGGAATTTCTAAGGTCACCTGAGATTATGGTTTACAGTGTTAAATTACGTCCCCCATCTACTTTTAAGTAATAAACGATATTTGTCAGTGCCGGATTTAGGGGGGGGGGATCAAACAGTGGTGCTTGCTCCGGGCGGCAGTTTCAGGGGGGCAGCCATATCAGGTTTGAACGAGCGATGACCCACACATTCCTGTGCCGTTGCCGTTTTCATTACCTCTACTGCCACGAGCGGCAACTTTCACGGGGCAGCAAAATCGAGGAGCGCCACCGCACTGCCCCGGCGGAAGACTCATGTTTGAAGGGACCACAGTATAAGTTTTTGCCCAGATTCGGGAAATTATTAGATCCGCCACTACTAATTGTTGTTTGGTCAGTTAGTCTCCAGAAATATATTCCACTGTTGCACCACAAGTAGACACTAGTTTCATTAGGGCGAGTGCATTAACTACGTGAGATATAGCGTGACCCCCTCCCCCCCACCCTACCTTGCAGTTTATTGAGACTTACAATTTTTTCATCTCTCCCGCTTCCAAGAGCGGTTATGGGCCCCCTTCCCCCTAAAGTCGGCATCCCGCGCCGTTTGTAGACTCTTTTAGTTCTCGATGGACGGTAGACCTAAAAACAAATGACGTGATGTCGGCGCTCCACTCCCATTTCACGTCACGTAATTAATTGCCTAACTTACGCCTGGAATGGAAGTGTTGTACCCAGCTCAAGGATGCAACAGATCTTCAACAAAAACCTTGTATTAATTATTACTGTGTTGTTTGGTAACTGTTGTGTCGTTGTTGCACGCTGCTGGATGTGGCAGATGGGATCCAAGTCACAGAGGAGGAAGGTGAGTCAAGGCGTTTCTTATCACCTTAATTATTTATATACCGTGATTAAGTACCCTGCTCACTACATACTGACGCGTCCAAGCTATGTTCCCACTCCTCAGGTAGCCGAGTGACGAACTACCCATCACTTCCATTGGTAATTTATTCCAAACTCTCATTCCCAAGCCAAGGAAAGAAAATTTTCACCCACCCTTATCCCTGAAATCGTGTCCTGGCTCCTTGGCATGGTCGTATTTTTCCTTCCGTACATTACTCCTAATTCTTTCGCCAGTATCTCTCCACGCCTCATCACAGTTATACGCGTTCCGTACTCTCTTTCTGTCTCAAACCCATCGCCTTCATCACATCAGTTACCGATTGTGTTCTGCGATATTTTCCAAACACAAATTCAGCTGTCCTGATTTGCATCCCTCTCCAGTTACTATACTTGATACCCACAATACTACACCACCACATCCAAACAGTGGTCCGACCAAAGTTTTGTAACCCAACACTAATTTCTCCGCTATATATCCTCCCATCACTCTCTCAAACGAAGGATTTTGAAACCTTTTCCTTCCCTCTGTCCAATGTGTGCTGCTCAGTTGAGTTCATCATCAGATGTTATGCCAAGGTATTTACACTTCACGTCTGGAACTAGGAGTTCTTCCTAACATATAATCGTAAAAAAGAAAAGAAAAAAAAAAAACTTTAGATTCTGATCTGTAAACCTAATAATCTGACCAACCCAGCTCAATGTCTTGTACTGATCACCCTGCAGCTTTTACAACTGCAAACAACTGTTGTTTGCAGCTTTTACAACTGTTGTAAAAACTATTAATGCAATCATTCGTCAGAATAATGAATAGCAACGGTCCCAACACGCTACCCTGTGGCACACCCATTCCCACTTCCTCCTCATTTGATACCCACCCACTTCGCTTTCTGCCTTGTAAGAATTCTTCTACCCAGCAAATCACTTTCTTATCCACACCAACAGTTTTTACCTTATTTACTACCATTTTGTGGCTCACTCTGTCAAAAGCCTTTGACAGATCTAGTGTTACGCTATTAATTTGGCCTCCCTTGTCCATTTCATCTGAAATATCTTGCATATATCCCACCAACAGAGATTCAAATTAATATGCTTACTTGAACCCATGTTGCCTGCTTGAAAACCACTTACGTTCCTCACATACATTTCTGATATGGTTGCAAATCAATCTCTCCATTAATTTACCCACCACTGATGTCAAACTAATATTCGACACTATTTCTCACCCCTCCCTTATGTACCGGTACTACTATCGCACTTTTCCAGTTCTCTAGTAACTGGCAAGTATCCAGACTCAATTTAAATAATATTTCAAGATAAGGTACAATGTATTTAGACGCTGATAGAAAAGGTCCATGTTTCATTCTTTTAAGTTTAATTTAATTGCGATGGAGCACAGGCTCCTGTAGCAATTTCCCTACACACCCAGCTTCCCCCTTTCCTGCACCCACCTACATTTGCCCTTTACAAATTTCAACTTTAAATTGTTTCAACGTTTCTGGTAAATTATTCATCAATTCTATTGGTAACTTATTCCAATCCCTGACACCCTTACCTAGAAAAGAGAATCTTCCCACACCCTTGTGCCTGAAATCGAGTGCCAGCTTGTGGTCATGGTCATCTTTTCCCTTCCATGCACTACTTTTCATACCTATTGCAATATCTTTCCATGCCTCATCGCCAGTATACGCCCTGTACACTCCCACGACCCTCTTCACCCTCCTCCTGTCTTGCAATGAATCCCATTCCAGCTCCTTTATCATATCTGTCACTGATTGCATTCTGCTATAATTTCCAGAAACAAATCTAGCAGCCCTTTTTTGCACCCTCTCCAACTCCTGTATTTGATACCCATAATGTGGGTCCCATACTACACTACCATATTCGAGCAATGGTCTGACCAAGGTTTTGTAACCCAATTCCTTTACTTCTCTCGTACATCCCCTCATCACTCTCTCCAACAAGTGCAGATTTTTCAAACCTTTTCCCACCACCTGTCCAATGTGTCCTGAGCAGTTAAGCTTGTTATCAAATGTAATGCCAAGATATTTACATTTCAGGTCATCAACAAGCAATTCTTTTTCCAACTTGTAATCATAATCAACCTTTTGTTTCTTATCTGTGTATCTAATAAGCTGACTCTTCTTTGCATTTATCTTCATCCCATGTTTACCAATCCAACTAGATATCCTGTCCAGATCACCCTGCAACTGTTTACAATCCTCTACTGTTTTGATCCTTTTATGTCATCTGGAAACAATCTAATTTCAGATAGTAAACAATCAACACAATTATTCATTAGAATAATGAATAGCAATTGTCCCAATACGCTACCCTGTGGCACTCCCATTTTTAGTTGTACTTCTTTTGATACCGCATTTCCTACCTAAACTTTCTTTTTTCTATGTTTTAAAAATTCTTCTACCCAGCAAATCACTTTCTCATCCACTCCAATGGTTTTTACCTTATTTACTACCATTTTATGGCTTACTCTGTCAAACGCCTTAGACAGATCTAGTGCCACAATATCAATTTGGCCTCCCTTGTCCATTTTATCTGAAATATCTTGCATATATCCCACCAACTGAGACTCACATGAATATCCTTGCCTGAACCCATGTTGCCTACTTTAAAACCACTTATGTTCCTCACATATATTTCTGATGTGGTTGCATATCAATCTTTCCATTAACTTACCTACCACTGATGACAAACTGATTGGCATATAATTTTCGACTCTATTTGTCACCCCTCTTTTATGTACTGGCACTACTCTGGTAAGCAGCAAGTATCCAGACTCAATTTAAATAATATTTCAAGATAAGGTACAATGTCACATCCGGCTATCTTTAAGATATCTGTAGTAATATTATCTACACCATCCCCTTTGTTTTTTCGCCATTCTTCGTGTGGTAGCGCTGTCCTCACGGAGTTGTGTTGTTCTGTTGCAGTCTCCTCTTCCTCGGGGCTATCCTCCGCTGTCCTCACGAAGTTGTGTTGTTCTGTTGCAGTCTCCTCTTCCTCGAGGCTATCCTCCGCTGTGCTCACGGAGTTGTGTTGTTCTGTTGCAGTCTCCTCTTCCTCGAGGCTATCCTCCGCTGCCGTCACTGTTCGACGAGGACCCCGGCATCATGTCGGAGGTGGAGACCAGCTCGACGGGCTTCAGGCGCGGAGGCAAGCAGCGCAGCTCCCTGCCCGTGGTGCGCACCCCGTCCAAGACGCTCGAGCGGCCACTAGGTGAGTCTCTAGGGCTTCCACCGGGATAGCGCGTCAGTAAACATACTGGCGAAGTGGCAGACGTGTCCCCGCTTATAAGCCCTTTGGTTGCAAAGTGATGCCAAGTCATGTGCGTACGTGGTGGGGCGGCCGGGTAGTGGGGGCCGGAGGCGTGGTGGGGGTACGCACAACGGAGAGATAATCTTCTAGCGTTGATCTCTGCCTCCTTAGATGATCTATCACTGGATTCCATGCCGTGCTGGGGTGGTATCCCGAATCCCTGTTCACAATTCCATCAACTAGCCAAATCTCCACAGCCTCCTCTATCACACTATCCGAAAAGACAGTATGTTTTGTCACCTCGAAGGTATGCCGACTTAGTGACCTGTCCCAACCGTACACATTTTGCTTGTTCTAAACACCACTGGAATACAGACCGTGTGGCGTGCCTGATATATCGCTGCCCACATTCACACGGAATCGAATACCGGCCCAACCTATCCTTGACGTTGCCTAGTAGGTCCCTTACTAGTAGGTCCACCACAAGTCTTGTGTCAAGTGTCATTTTGGCTCGATGTGGCTGCCATTTATCATGCGGCAAACATCCCACCAGTAATCAATTTCCTCCAACACTCTTTACAGCAAATCGGGTGTAACTTGTGCAACGGCAGCGTGGATTCGATTTTCCAGGTCGGCAATATTGTTTGGTAGGGCAGGCACATACACACGATCCTTATGAAACCCAGAGAAAAAAACCCAGTGGTGTCAAGTCTGGGGAGCGAGGTGGCCATGTGATTGGCCAATCCACCGACCTGGGAAGCGATTATCGAGGAAACCTCGAACTCCTGTGAGGAAATGAGGTGGTGCGCCGTCTTGCTGGTAGTAAACCAACCCATCTCGGACATCTTCACCGACCTGTGGAGTTAAAAAATATTCAAGCACATCCTGATACACAATACCAGAGAAAGCTTTCTCTGTGAAGAAGAATGGGCCACACAACGTGTCTCAACAAAGTTCTTGTGCCAAGAGTAAATTCTACGCATGCTTGGACGTTGTTTAGCGTATTCGGTGCAAAATTTACGCCGTGCAGTTTTTGCAGAGTTCGTTTCACGAAACCAAAACACACAGCGAGCGCACTCCGAACCAGTGAAAGCAGCCATTTTAACTGTGCACTACACTGGCGCTCCTGGTGGCGGAATGGTGTACTGATGCACGTCACCCATCAAACTTGAGGTTGTTTGCTACAAGATGACACATCTACAGATTCTGTAAGTTATATTAACAAATTTCTATATCACTCTATTGCTGTAAAGTCCTTTTTGACTCACCATATAGGAAAGAGAAATCTATCATTAATTATGGTATTTACATTAAGTGTTATTTTAAAAATTTTTATTGTGAGGGTATAAAGTTTCATGTTTCACAATTTACTACCTATTAACAAAATAGGGGCAATTTAATTAATTATATTTTATAGAACTTTAGATTCGTACTTGAAAATTCTTATATTATACATAGAAAATTTACAATTGGTTAGAGCCTTTCAGCTAGAATTTTGAAAGTCTGCTTTGATAAGAGCACTGAGAAACTCTCTACCGACACTTGTCTCCCTGTCGGAGTGTTCCTGTTTCAACCGAAACTGAAGTTCCCTTCCTATACGTAACAGTAAGTCAATCAGGGTCTTCCGTTCACTTGCAATTCACAATTACACAAATGAGAAAAGACAAACAGATGGCTTGACCATCAAAACCACCTACCATGCACCACTGTATCTGTGCTGGCTAAGCAATTGACTCTAGATCACTGTAAGACAGTTCTTTACAGAAAAGGAACAGAAAAAATAAAAACCGTAAAATCTGTTTCGAAGACGTACGTAGTCTAATATTTCTGTGCCATAGAGTCACTGCCTTTTAGCTGTCACTGTTTCACAGTAGCCGAAACATGCCATATGCAGCCCAACATTCCTCAATCTTTTAGAATTATGCTGACAATCGTTCGCGTCTCCACGGAGGTGTCCAATGACCCGTCCCGGTCTATCAAATTGTTTGCGGTATTCTCGAATACCTCAAGCTGAAAGTACCTTTCACTTCCTTCACAGCTACAAACAATTGTCCTATTGTTTCTGGAAGATTGTATACTTCGCTCTAAATGTTTTCAGTTATGTATCGAGTCAGGTGTACGTAATGAATCTGATCATTGCGCATGTTTGTGCTGGTGAAATAATATCCGAGTGCTTTTGAGTGTGTGTGTTATCCTTGAACCCCGTTTTGCAGGGAACCCCATTTCTTCCAGTGGTCCCAGAATGTCCAGTGATTTCTTTCTGCTGCTATGCCGACTATTCTCCTGCTGACATTGAAAGCTAAGCTGTAAGCTCCTGCATTCAACGTATGCGTACGTTGAGATTTATCCGTGAACGATGATGAGTAAATCACAGCTCTACATTTGAGCAGGTCTTTTATTTTGTGTCAGACATAGTACACAGCTCCAGTACCTGACAACATTCACAGGTGTACAGCTGACAGCGCTCTGTTAGGACTTCACAACCTGTCACCCAAACAGCGGCGGGCTCAGACAACAGGTATTCCACGTCACCGCTCGGCATTTCCTCGCAATCCATACCAGAGTTAGTCCGTCACAAAACGCTGGTTTTTCCGTTGTGTCTCCCTTTTTTTTCCATTGTGTCTCTCTCTCTTTTTGTATTACCATCACTGCAGTCTCAACCTGACATCTACTTCAAGACCTGTTGCAAAGTGCTATTTGGAAGAAGCAGGTTATCAGATTTAGCAGGAGGAAAATAGTCCACAATCGAATGGGGTTTTAGAACGTAAACTTCCGGAACCATTTTAAATTTTCCCACACTCCATAAATTTTAACGAAGATGTGGGCTATGTAATGAGCCAGCTGGGAAAATGTGCATTTTCGGACAAAAGAGATGCCTAAAATAAACAAGCTCATTTTGTTGCAGAGGAAAAAACTCGTTCATATCACCTCTCGAGTAGCATATACACTTTACCGAAACACAATAATCGATTCAAATTCACATCCAAACTGCGAACGGGATATAATCAACTGTTTATAGCAGATTCTGCAGGCAGAAGAAGGTACTGGGTTGCGATTGATACATCGGCAACAAAAGAAAAAAGGGTGAGCCAGAGAAAAGACGTGGAAAGTAATTAAATAGACAAAACGTGGATTTGTTGTTGGGCTTCGCACCCTCACTTGCTGACTAATTACTTCAGCAGAACACTACGACTGCTGTCGTTTGTGGTTCACCCTGAACAGCTAACCGTGTTCCGTGAAGATGGGACAGCTCATCTGCAGATGGAATATTAAACACTTAACCCCTTACTGCAGGATTTTTTTTTTTTAATTTTTCCGGAAAAAAATGTCACTTGTTAAGTACAATTCCGTGATTTCAAGAAAAATACTAAAAAAATTCCATATCTTATTTGGGGGAGATTATTATTGATTTAGGGGTTTGTGCCATATATGGGACAGCATGCAATAATGGCTAACATGTTGTGATACCAGTTTCGAGATGGATGATGGAACATTTGGAAAATATATAATATACATACATATACTAGTAGAACTCAGTTTATTTACGTAAAATAATTACAATTTCTATTAATTAGAGTACACACTTATCTCAAATAACACTAATTCACTTTCCATTTAGTCTATTTGTTATGAAAGTTGATGAAGCAGTTTCCCTCCTTGTCCAAGCACAATGTTGCACTGCACTTCAGACATGCTGTATAGGATTTTCCTTTGCAGTCTGGATAATTGCAACAATTACAGTTTCCCAGCCATACGGGCATGTGGTCTATCCCGTCCTGATACTGCGGAAGATCTCTTCCTCTTACTGTCCAGCTGGATTTCATTTTCTTGTCCTACCCAGATTCTTGGATAAGGTTTCCTCGTTTGCCAGAGGACATCTGCAACTGCTACTCTGAAATAAAATAGGAGCATTGCCGTTGGTATTTCTTCTCAATAGGAGCCAGCTTGATCGCACAGGCTAGACTGCATATAGTGCCATATCTGTCACAAACACTTTTTTCAATATTATATATACATGTATTCTAATGGACAAATATATAAACTTACCTCTTTAGAATTGTCTATAGATGTCCTTTTCATCCTAGATATTGTATAAACACTGAAATCAAATGTTTACTGTATCGAATACAACTGTTTGTATGACCGAACTCGGATGTAAACTGCTCACAGCGCAAAGCAAAAATTCATACTTCATATTTCCTTATTCTCTCAACGAATCGCATTTGATATTTGCACAGCTCTTCTTGATTGTGTACTATATCTGTCCCAACGTGCAGTTTCAAAGTATTTGCTCAAATATGAGTTCCACAATCAACAAAATGGTATGTGCCATACATATATGACCCAGTATGCAGTAAGGGGTTAATTGTACCTGAATTAAAGATGTCATAACTGAAATTATACCCCGTCACCCTCTACTGCCGGCTGAGGGTAACGGTCCCCTTGCCCTGTTTCACAGCTCACCACCCTCCTAGCGGAACACTGTGTCCATGTAGCCGAGACGCGAACTTGTCAGTGGACACACCCTCCCTTGCGGGTAAGAGCAGTGGGGAGGGGGGATACAGCACAGCGACCTTGAGTCGCCTCCATTAGCTGAAAGCGCTAAACTAGAAATTGTTGATATGAAATAAATACTTTCTAGTCATAGCCATCTTCCCTTCATTCTGAGACTAATACCAACATTCATCCAGGCCTCATCGCCAATATACACCTTATACACTCCCAGCACTCTCTAGTGATTTCTAATCCAGCTCCTTGTATTCTGGAGTAAATCCCATAAATACATCTAGCAGCTCTCCTTTGCAACCCCTCGCACTTGTGTATTTGATATGTATAACATTGGTCTGATACTACACCACAATTCTCTGAGAGTCAGTCTGACTAATATTTTGTGACACAATTCTCGCTTTTTCCTGGTACATCCCTCATACCCTCTCCAATAAACCCCTCTCACCTGTCCAATGTGTCCTACCCAACTAAATTCACTATCATATGTTATTACACGATATTTACACTTCCAGTTTTCAACAAGAAATTCCTTCCCTTGTATAACCTTTTTTTTTTTATCTATGTATCTAATAAGCTGACTTCTCTTCGCATTTACGAAGGGGTTCCCAAAAAAAACATAGTTATTTTATAAAATTTATATTTTCAAATTTGTTACAAAACAACCTTATCCCCTCCAAAATACTCTCCATTATAATTAATACATTTGTCCCACCGGTGCTTCCCCTGTTGGAAACATTTTCTGTTGTCATCTTTAGAAATGGCTGACAGCTCCACCCTCATTTTTTTCTTGACCCCTTCAATGTTGTCAAATCGGTGTCCTTTTGCGCCCCTTTTGATGCGTGGAAATAAGAAAAACTCTCACGGAGCCAGGTCAGGCGAGTAAGGTGCGTGGGGCAGTGGAACCATGCCATTTAAACTGCCTCACAGAGACAGCTGTGTGTGCAGGTGCATTGTCTCCTGTCTCACAGAAATCACCTCTTTTTTTGACGAACACTGTTGCGTAATCTTCTTAAAACTTCAAAATAAAAGGTTTAATCGACGGTCTGATATGGGGGAACAAACTCTGAATGAACTACGCCCTTGGCATCAAAAAAGCAAATGGGCATTATTTTGATGTCTGATCTGACATTTGTTTGTACAGGGTGACAATGGCGTCTTCCGTTGGCTTGACTGTTGCTTTGTTTCTGGGTCGTAACCATAGCACCGTGACTCATCACCAGTAATGACATTTGACAGAAAATCTGGAGCAATTTCAAGCTGTTGTTTCAAAGCACGACATGTTTCAACTTGACGTTCTTTTTGATTATCAGGAGGTACAAACTTGGCAGCAACTCTCTTCATTCCCTAATCTTCGGTTAAAATTCGCTGAACCGAGCTCCAAGATAACCCGCTAATCTCTGACAGTTGATCAATTGCCTGTCGACGGTCTGAGAGCACAAGCTCTCGAATTCAACATTTTTCAATATTTTCGTCGGTTAGGGCAGTTGATGGACGTCCTGAAAGAGGTTTGTCATCAATCGACATGTCGCTGTTTTCAAGCAGAGCGAACCACTCAAACACTTGAGTTTCTTCCCATAGCACCATCTTTGTAAGCTGTTTTCAACATTAAAACAGTTTCAGCAGCATTTTTACTGAGTAGAAAACAAAATTTCACACTGAACTGACAATGAGTAGTGGCAGAAACGCGTACTAGGTAAGCTCTGCCAACTGCAATGCTGTTCTGGTTACTTTTGGGTACCCCCTGGTGTCTTTGTTCTGTGTTGACCTACCCAGCTAGATACCCTGTCCTGGTTCTCCCATTCCGATCCTGTTGTATAGCATTATGCCACCAGCAGTCGGCCTATCTTGCAGAGTACAGTGGTATGTTGTGTGTGTGGCAGGTAAGGGTGGCGGAGCGACGCAGCTGGTGTACCAGCCGTACCCCGTGGGGCCGCACGTGGTGCACCACGTGTACCAGCTGCCGGCGCCGCCGCGCCACCACCACGGACACCACCAGCACCCGGCGGCAGGCGGTAGGACGCGCTCGGACACGCACGGTCGCCAGGTGCTACGCCCCCCGCTGTGGCTAGCGACACTCCAAAGTGGCTCACAACCGAGGCTGTTCCTCTGCTAGCGTCAGTGACAATACTTCTCAACCAAACCCAGGCAGAAATGTACCTTCTAGTGAGGGAATACGGGATAGATGTCCGCAGGAGGGAACAATGACTCAGTCAGTCCTTAAGACTCACAGGGTTTTATTTTGTGAGCTATCCCGGCAGGTTCGTCCAAATGTTAACTATCGTGGCACTGGTGCACAATGGTGTGTTATATACACGAGAATGGCCCAAATCCTACTGTTCCAACACATGCAAGCTGTTAGCTCGGGTGAACAAATTCAGAGGTACTTTGACGTAGTCTGGAAATTGAAAAACTCTCTATTCTGGTTGAAATACAAGTGGGTTTAATTACTAAAGTTCATTGAGACAACTTTTAAGACACGTTACAATGAAATAAGTTTCTGATACATTTCACAGCTTGTATATGAAGCACCTGTCCTCGCGGCATACAACCTCTTCCAAGCGCTGTGCCACTTACCCTTACACTGTCCCTCACTGTGCAGGCGCCCAGTCAACAATCACAGCTGCACATCTGGGCTGCCCAGCGTCAAAGATTATTACACTATGCTAGCCCAGATACTGAACAAACTATAGTCTATCGGAACCCGACAATATTACAAAGCAAGTTGCAAACAGGAATGAATTTATTCACGATAGTTACAATTAATAAATGCTACATAATTCAATATTAATAGTGAATTAATAATAACCTTTTGGGTCAGTGGTAGTGTTACAATTTAACCATAACTGCAAACCATGAAGTTACCAACCGAACTAATTTTTTACTCTTCACCAAAGATGCAAATGTTTGAAAGGGTGGAAATTTGAAATTACTATTCAGAAGTCATAGGAAATAAAAAATAAAGGTGATACACACTGAAACATTTTCCACTCACATGAAACACTCAGAAATTGCCCACACGCCCTTTCAACTTAAACGTTCCGACGGAATGGTTGGCCACGTTCCTTCCTCTGAGGCTGGTTTCACAAGCAATGATTTTTTTGTCATTGTTTGAGCTCGGGGTGTTTTACCTCTTAACTGCATTATTCACAACGCGTTTCTATAAATAATGGGGAAAAAAAAGGTGGCGATCTCGTTATTCACGTAACCCATCTCTTTGGATTATTACGATCTATCAAATCAGATTGGAAGTTGCCATCTCTTACGTACTTTTCAAAGAGCTCGGGGATGATGGAAATAAATTTCCTAATTCTGTCATTTGCTAATTTATACAAGAGGTTCAGGGACAGTCATAACAAAAAATTGCATTTATCCTCTTGAAATGATAGCCATTTTATATCACAACATTTCAATCAAAGATATCACAAACTGGCCATCAATTTTTTAACCATTTAAATCCTAATTTTCATCGCAGAAGCAAGCTGACCTACCACAAAAAATCGTCTCAACCGAAAGAACACTTTTGTTGATGCAGGGCTTTCTGGAACGATACGACTGTCCACACTGCGTGAAAGTCCGGTACGCGTCTCACTTCACTAATGGAACGTTTTCATTCGGCTCTATACAGTATGACCAAAATTGTCCAGTGTAAAATAGCCTCAGGGTCCATTACGCGACCTCCCGTCTTCCTTAAACACGACACTACCGGCGCATTTCCTGGACCGGAAAAGTCGTCTGACTGGTGGTGTAGACTACCAAACCGTGTCAGTCACCGCAGTGGGATGTGTCCCCGCACTAGCGCTGGTGTCGAGACTACAGCTCTCGTAAATCGTCCCTGGAGTCGAATGCGGGGTTCCACCGCCTGTGGCGTTAGGGATTCAGAGTGTTGTGCATTGTCAGCCGGCCACAGTGGACGTCTTCTTGGGGAGGGGCTGAGGGAAAGATTAGTGGCGAGGAATAGGAAAGGATATATCCACGGCGTTTTAGTAAAACCATCCCACTTTTGCTTGGAGAAACTAACCCACATGTTCGAAAATGCAAGACGCAGATATTACTAATCGTCGACTGGACCGAGTCATTTCAATATCATCAATCAAATAAGTATTAAATTCCGCTTCCGTGTAAAATCTTACATCTGTCTACTTATTCTCATGATCTACAAGTTACACGAGGTAGTCATTAACTTGGAATTCTGAAAGGTCAATATTGACAGCTGATCTTTAAATTCTTTTATTCTTTCATTGGGGGTTCACAGATTGTCAAAATTAGGTCGATAGAGTAGGGATATTTTTTTCTTTTTAGTTTTAGGGTTTACAGCACTCTGAGATGGAGTTCATTCGATGTGACAGGGTGGGTGAGCAAAACCGATGAGGAATGTGTCGAGGCAGTGTTGAAGGAAGCATTATGGCGTTCACCCAGAATAATGGAACCCCCATTGAACTTCGCACCCGTCGCATTTGATCACACCGCCTTAACGAGCACGGCTAAACCGACCTCGTAAACAAATGGTATTCCATACAGCTACAGATTATTTACACTCAAGTTTTATACTTTTTAACCCACCAGGCAGAACTGCTTGATGGTGAGAAACCAAAGTCGACGAACTATTTGCCAGACTTGTTTGTTCTGTGATTTCCACATTGAAAACCTCTTCTAGTAAGTAAAAATTAGGACCATATGAGTTAGCGGTCAGTAAACTATTTCTGATAATTTACTGGTCCTAGGGTCAAAAATACTTGATAAACACTGACCCAGGTGGTGGTTCCAAACTTTCACTTCATAAACCACATAATTTACAAACAAAAAAATATATGAGGGCAATTTCAAAAGTAAGGTATTCAAAGAATTTAGAAATGCAAAATCATTTATTTTCCCAGTTAATATATAAATCATTTTACAGGTTGAACAATTATATATTTTTGTATAAAATTGGAATTTTGTCAATGTGTTTTTGTGGATGCTGCGACAGTTTCTGTGTTCCCATGTCTTCCAGCTTGCCGCCAGGTTTCTTGTGAAGCGTTGAACTTATCTTCCACCTGTCTGTCAGTGCCAGATCACCTTCCGGCCAAATGTCTGTACGGTCACGTTTCCACAAACTGTGAAACACTGAAAAAGCTCAAGACGGACAATTCAGAACCAAAGAAGAAGGAAGCTGAGCACGAGTGAAACCGTTCTGCACGATAATACTCGCCCACAAGTTGCCTGTCAAACCATTGCTCTCTTGCAAAACTTGATTTGAAAATCACCAGACTTCTAGCTTAAGGAAAAGGTGATAGTCACTATGCACCAACTCTGGACTATACGGAGGGTGTGCAATGATTTTCCAACCAAAGTTCTGCCAGATGGCTAAGGTTTGATTGGCAACATGTGGGCGATCGTTATCGTGAAGAATGGCTCAGCATTCTTCATCTTCAGTTCAGAATTGGCCTGTCTCGAGTCCCCCCCCCCCCCCCCGTTTGTGGAAACGAGACCGAGCAAACACTTGGCCGAAGCCAATTCAGCACCGACAGACTGGTTAAAGATGGAAGTTTGAAGCTTCTTCAAAGACCTTGCAGTGAGCTGGTACATACGGCCACACAAAAACTGCGACAGCGTCTACAAAAATCCGTTGACCGAAGTTGTTGTTATGTAATGGTTCAACCTTTAAAATCATGTTTGTATTATACACACACAAAATTGATTTTGTATTTCTAATGGGTTTAGACATGTTATTTTTGGAATTGCCCTCGTATTTGTGATACACACCATCACAGCAGGTGTGGTGATTAAAATATTCATACCTTTATAAGTTCATTACATTTCCATTTCTTTTCACTTACGGGTTTATGTCTCGCCAAGGTCATCAGAGGCAGAATGGGAATGGGGACAAGGAACAGGAAGTAATTTGACCATTGCCTTCTGAATGAAGCATCCCAGCGTTCACCCGGAGTGATTTCGGGAAACCGTGGAAAACCCGAAGCTGGATGCCGGAATGTGGATTCGAACCTACGTCCGAATGCGAGGCCAGAGTGTTACCAATCACCCACCACACTCAGTTCCCGTGATTCCAAGCAGGCTTCATCAGCTGTGATTGACATTGGACATTGAGAAACAATTGTGCTGGAACAAAGTCTGATATATGTATAGGTTAAGGGAAACAAACTGCACAAGATTCTTCTCCACAAATCATCTTATCTGCAGTATTTATTTATTTCTCGCACACACATTTCATATGATTAACAACGATAATACAGTAATGAAACTAAAAAAATTGGAAACGGATTTTAGGCAATACAAACGACGAAGGAAACAGAAAATGACCCATCACTCACCAAAGTTGAAGGCTGCGACGAGTGAAAAACATATATGACGAGCACAAACACACACAACATTTCAGTTTTACAGCTTATTCGTGTTACAGGAAACGAGTCGTGTGCACACACCGAAGTTATCCCAAATGACGCGACTCGTTTCCTATAACACGAATAAGCTGTAAAACTGAAATGTTGTGTGTGTTTGTGCTCGTTGCTGCCTTCAACTTTGGTGAGCAGTGGACTCATTTTTGTATCATTTTTCATTTGTAATAACAAAAATACAGTAACATTGACAACAAATACCATTACCCCAGCTGCAGGGTGATGTCGAGGGAGTCTATCTGTTCGGTTATGCCTCCAATAGCAGACAGACCACCCAGTCGAACCTGGTGCGACGACGTTCCGCAGTGTGCCGGATACCGTAGTAACACCAGGAGTCGTCTCTAACGACCCTTACAGACACTGGTCTATCGTGAAGCAGCTTAATTACCAGCTGTGATCGGCAGTGTGTAATAATTCTAGGCAGCCACTAATGACGCTAGCTAACGAATAAGCAGGGAACAAGAGTAACGAGAGAAGTATTGTCACAAGGAACTAAAAGTAGTTCACACTATGAGCCTGGTGTGCTATAAGGAACAGCCTTACACCCTGACGCCCCTGGATTATGTTTTTGTGTCGACGCCACAGCCGGGAGTCGAAGCCCGGCCCTCGACCTGACCCGCTCTCCCTCCTCCGTCCTCGTAGAGTCGCACCTGTCTTCTGTCTGCACCGCCGCATGCCGTCCCGCTTCACACTGTCGCTAAACTCTCGTCCCCAGTCCAAATTAAACAACCTGGACACTGATTTCAATGGAGTGATTCTGCCTGCAAAATCTACAGTCTTCTGCTGGCCAAGAAAAATTCTCATTTACAGAATAAATTAAGATCACAAGGTATAAAATCTTGATGTTTATTTCCTAGGCTTAAGGCAACATGGTGATAAACGGGAAGACAAGACAAAATCAATGTAAATATTGACTCAGGAAACAAACCCATCACTCGCCAAAGTTGAAGATAGGACTGGCTCTGACAAACACAATACTTTTCTGTGTCTCCTTCTTTGTGTGTGTGTCATTTTTTTGCCATCATACTGCCTTTGACTTTGGTCAGTGATGGGTTTATTTTGGCTATCCTTTCCTTTACTATTAAAATATGGGAAACTCTCACTCAACTGTTATTATTTTGTGCCAGAAACATACACAGTTACACAATCGTGCTCACAGCAAAATGGTGATTAAGCAATGAAAATAACATAGCACAGGGAAAGTAACCCATCACTTACCAGAGATGAGGGCAGGTGGGCTACACAAACACAAAAAAAACACATACACACTTTATGATATATTAGTTACTAACTTACTTGTAATAGGAGACAAGACACACAGCAAGGAGAAAGATGTTTACTAGTCCAGGCCTACCACAAGACTTAACCAAACATGAAACAGGGAACGGTGGGGGGGGGGGGGGAGAGAAAGTTGATCAAACACCCTTATCCCCTTTGATTCACTCATATAGTGGGTCTGGATGTACATGTTATCCTCAAAGACTGAAAATGCTTAAACTAAAAAAAAAAAAAATGACCACTACGCGGTCTGGTTTCTTTAAAACAAACACAATAGTTTTTGGCTTATCAGTAATTAACACTTTGTGTTCATGACGCATTGGTCTAGGGTGCATTTAATATATATGATCCTTCCTGCAAGTCTCTAAAAAACAAACAGAAATATTAATCTTTTTTTTTAACTTATTTACGTCTCTTAACAGCGAGGTCTTTACAGACAGGAAAGGGGGGGGGCAAGGAATGGGAAGGAATTCGGCAATGGCCTTTTGAAGGAAGCATTCTGGCATTTGCCTGGAGTGATTTGGGGAAACTATGGAAAACCCAAATCTGGATGCCCGGACGGGGATTCGAACCGCCATGGAAATATGAATCATCATGTGTGGAGATTGAGACCTGGACCAAAAGTAAATTTTGTGTTGTGCCCTTCTTGAGTTAGTTACAACACATTCTGTTTTTTTTGAGTGCAATAACGCAAATAATGTATTGTGGCAATTTTAAAGAAACCAGAATGTATTGTGGAAGTCCCCCCCCCCCCACTCAATACATTCGTCTGAGTTCAAATATCTGGGATGGGTAACCTGTTCGGACGGTCGGACACTTCTAGACGTGGCGTCGCGTCCTTTTTGACTGGAAGGAGCCTGTGTACCTTGATTTATAGCACCACTGTTCAACTAGTGTCACTACAGAGAAATGGACGTTGGTGAGTCATCAAAAGACATGAACAACAGCTGCATGTCACAGAAATCAATAGTGACGTACCATACTGGACCGCATCAGGAATGACAGCGTTTGAGTGGAATTTGTTGCAGCTCCAATCCTCGGAGAAATGTCAGAGGATCTGCAACAATACAGCCGTGTACTTCATTTGCGATTACTGCACCTAAAATAAGTCCTTAGAGTCAAAGAGTAGAAGGATTACTGAGGAAGCACTGGAGGACATTCAACTATTCAATACCTCATCTAAAAATGCACACAATCAGCTTTTATGGAAGAAGAACACAAAAAAAATCTATTGTCATTGAGGTCTGAAAGACAGATGAAAATATTGACTGATAAGCCATTTGTGTCCTCGGCCTATGAAACAGATTTCTGTAAAGGAAATATGGTATTTCAGTTAGTGTAAAAGTCACAGTTAGGAGAACTTATAGTCATTTCAAGGCCGAAACATTGTTCATACAATCAGTACACTTTTTGGTTCAAGGAAAAGTATACACGAGACCAGCAAAATAGATTAAAAACAAGCCATGCAGTAAGGATAATCCACTAATACACCGTATCAGACAATTGTTAGTAACCATCATAGTTTACTTGTTGTGTTTACAATCTTACAAAAAAAAAAGGAAGGTGGGGGAAATGTAGCACATATTTGGCATATTTGTAATATCATATTTGAACTGTACAAGTATTATTGGTCCAGGGTTCATATCAACCAGTCCTAGTTTAACAGGTTGAAGCAATTCCTAGGCCAACGGCATTTATATTCTTACTGCTCAATTACAACAGCAAGTTTGTCTGCAGTGTATCGAATACACGCACGAGAATATCACAGGGCATGTCTGTTACAAACTGCTCAGGGCTAAGCGGAGGTGGAAAAGTTTTCATTTGTGGGTAATGGGGTAACGCATTGGAATAAGTTACCAAGGGATATGATGAATAACTCACCAAAAATGCCGAAGGAATTTAAAATTAAAATTTGTAAATGGCAAATGTAGGGGGAAAAAAACCTATATAAAATAATAACAAAATAGGGACCGACCAAAACGGAAGAAGACTAAAGTCAAACAAAACAGCAGAGACCCACTCAAACATAGCCAACAACATCAGAAAAAACAGACTAAAATTCTACAGCCACATCTACAGGATGCCAGATCACAGATTAACTAAGCAGATATTCAAACTCATGCAACCATTAAAAATCAATTAAGACAATGCCTGGAAGAAGCTAAAATCAAGAGCTCAGAAATCCTAGATTGCAAACACTTCAGACAAAGAATACACGACTGGGCAGTCAAAGCCAAGAAGACCAACACAACTTCGATAGAAGAGAGAGAAAACGCCCTCAGTAAACGGACGCGAGAATACTGGAATGGCAAAGAAAATCAGACAGAAAATTACTAAGTTTTGCTTGGTCTTTACAGGTATATATGCAAAAAAAAAAAAAAAAAAAAAAAAAAAAAAAAAAAAAAAAAAGAGGAGGAGGGGTTAATTAGACACCTATGAAAATTTCCATTGGAGCCTGCACCCCATCATAATTAAACCCATTTAAAAACCTGTACGTGAGGGTATCTTTTTTCTCACGTACTTGTCTCCAACTTACTTCTCTGGGACATGCCCTATGCAGTAACTAACCTATCTTGAAACCTCTTGCTACCATCTGCAAATTGAGTTGGGGACTGCACAACTTTGGTAACCTTCGAGAAACTGGTACTAACCTGTCGAAATTTGGATTAATTGCTTCATCAATATATCCTTTTCACGTTTTGCATTCATACTTTGCAGAAAAGTCACTAGAAATTTAATTAAAAATGCCAAAATGTGAAAGGCTGAGCAACTGCGAAATGCTATCAGCTCTGCAAAAATAACAAAAAAATTATCGGTACAGGGATCATTTGAACCTAAACAGTTTTGTTTTGTCATAGAAATTGTGGTTAGGTTGAAATCCAGCCTGGACCAAGTGAAAAAATGTTACACAATTTCCGCTATGCGGCATCCATCACGGAAATGGCGTATTTGTTTACAGTGGAAGAGATCGATTATCTCTGGTACCTCGTTGATATGTATAATGGTGGGCATTACTGTATTACAATTTGGATACATACTGCCAATGTGTCAATTTTGTGCGACTATTTACAACAGAGAAGAGATGAAAAGGCAAGAAAACATTACAACAAAGGATTAAATCAACATTTTAAGAAACTGTCACTGATTTTTCAACTTTGGCGGCATCGAACGGCTGTGTGTCGCTGTCATATTTCAACATTTTTAATTAAATTCCTGGCAACGTCTCCGCAAAGTATAAACGCAAAACGTGAAGAGGATATGTTGACGAAACGACTGATGTAAATTTCAACAGGTTAGTACCAGTTTCTCGAAGGTTACCACAGTCGCGCAGTCCCCATTGAGTTCACTATCTAATGTTATACAAACATATTTACCAGATATTTTGCCAGCAATCCCTCTGCACCACATTATCAAACAAAGCCCTTACACTTCTATCGGGATTACTGGAGATCGTGATTCCACCAGGAGTTATTGTCATAATATTGCAGTGGTCAAATGCAAGACTCCACTAGAAATTCTTTCCATAGTACATTTAACGGTTTCATACAACCCAATTTCTGCTTGAAAATGATGGTCCAGGCTGCATTACAACGGAATTACTGCTGGAAAATAATACATCTTGGGATTGACTACAGCAGTATTACAACGATATTACTGCATGTTGTTCAAGCAGAATCGCGATCTCCAGTAGACCCCTTCCATCTGTGTACCTAACAACTTAACTTTCTAGTATCGGTGAAGTTCTCTCTGTGTTATACTGAATACAGGTAATTAAAATATTTTAGTTTCTGTCACCATGTTGCCTTATCATACACCCTAACTGGCCACTTACTGAACATTTTAGCTAACAAATATCAGACATTTTGATTAATATAAAGATTCTTAGGTAAAAGTTCTATAATACAGCTGAGCCAGCCAAAGTCTGTGCTGCAAGCAATCCTTTACTAACACTTCTAAAAAATTCTATGCTGCCTACAAAATTGTAAAATGAACATGCTTTAATTGTTGCCAAATATGTAGTTTTGAATTAACCTTCTATTGCTGTATGCCTGTCAGGTACTTATTTACTACTTTTTGATGAAACTATAGACAAAATAATGTTTGTCAACTATAACAATAATAGACATTCATTACATGTTTGATTGCAAACAAAGGGGTTGACAAACAAATTTAAATTAAATAAATATAAAAATTAGGTTTCATTGCTTACCACACAGACTCAAAGAATTAAGTATATTTTAAGTTTACTCCATTTAATACCCAAGAGCTTCCATCTGTTTGCTGTTAAAGGGGTATTGTAATCAATACAACAGATCCTAATACGGTTGGAAATGGTAAATTGGGTGATATGGTCCTTATGATAGCAACGAAAATTAGAAATTAATATGGAAATCCTCATAGTTTATAGGGAACTACAAAATATTTGGTATTATTCTGGTCAAAAAATCGCACTTAGTTTAGGGATTTTTTTTCCCGTAGTGTTCATGAAATCAATTTTAACTAAGAATAAATATTCAGATCCTTGTATGTTATAAAGTGCCAGAGAATACTAGTTTGACTAAAGCAGAATTTAAGAATAATCACAAACAGCATGAGCGAGAATACGTTAACTATGTTGCAGTCTGGATTGGAATCATTGTAAGTTACGTAAATAATACATAAACTTTGCTTTCACTTAGAGGTGGGCAATGTGATATTAACAGAAAATTGCAAATTTCCGAAAATTAGAAGATGGAGTCATTCCATTGAAACAGTAACCTCAAAATTTAAGTAGCGCTAATATCGGATTAGTTATTAGGTGCAATACAAATAGCAGTAACTGTGAAATTAATCTACACATCAAAATCAATTATCACATAAAAATGACAAGTTTTTTTTCTTTGGAACTGCACAAGTTTTATATTAGAGACTATATGTTTATTATCGAATGCTTTGATCCAAAGAGTTTCATAGTTATTGCTGTCAGCGATAATATTTTCCATATTTTGGCCTAGTATTTTATTTTTTTTTTTACTGTTAAATCCGATTTTTTAAATAGTGCCTGTTAATTTAGTAGATTTGGAAAGAGTTTAAATTATTCCCCTGGCATTTCTTATTTTCTTTGAAATTTATTGCTTAAAACTTCCGTCTTTCGAATTTTTCTTGTCTCTTGTTCTACACAGATATTACGACCAACAGTCAGAGAAACTTGTTACAAAATTTAAACCGCGAGTATTTTGAAATGCAGTGTAAAACATGAGACAAGATAAAATGTTGGATAGTTTCCTTTGTCCAGCACTCTACCTTTCACTAACCCGCTGTACCTAGCATATTTTTTTTTTCTGCTTTTAACGTAATCTGCTCTACCAGGAGAGAAATTGCTTGAGTGTACCAGCTTTCAGCTGTTGTTTTATTTCTATATTATGCTAAATTCTCAACAAGTTTCTCTCCTGTTTGTAGTATTGTCTATATAGATTACTTTTCTGGCGTTAATGCTTATGTGAAATAGTGTTCTCCCAATTGCTATCTGTTAACAATAACTTTGGGTTTTGTGGTGTAATACTTGAATGTTGTTTGGTGTAAGGAAAGCTCTTGATAATTATTGCTGTGTGAACAATAACACTAATACTTCTTACAGTTTGGAGTGACAGGATGGTGCAACTGGTTTTATTAATTTTGTTGGTTTGTTTAATTTTGTATCCTTGTGTACCAGGTACCAAGATATTTTTTTTATTATTATTTATTTGCAGTCCCGATATCTGCTGTGCCTCTGGCATGTTTAACAACAGACTGTTTTGTTTAATTTCTTTATCCCTGCTGTGTAATATCAAACATCTTTTCATTTTCACTTTCGCTGCTTTTAAGTTGATTTTTAACTGCATCATTGTTTTACATCCGTTTGATTCTTCACTGCACAAAGCACAACGTAGTTCAAATTTTCACAACATTATGTTAGTGGAATTTGGTTGCTTGTACAGCATTATTTTCCTTTAAGTTACTTAGTTTTTTTCTGTTTATGAAAAAAAGATGCACAAAATTATGTTTTATGCTCTGAAATGCAAACTAAAAAGATTTCTTAAAAAAAAAAAATCTGAATGAACAATTAGCTGAACATGCATTAATCTGTAAAACCTTAAACAGTGCCAGTCATAGCACAAAGAACCTAACTGCACACTTTTAAACAAGGTTGTAAAATAAACTTCAATTCACCATTCCTTAAAGTAGATAGGAAACAATAGAAAGCAACTTCACATTTGTGTTCCTGGTTTTTAATAACAATACAATTCCTATTGTACCACGTCACCCCACATTAGGAGGCATAGTCATATAGTGATTTAGAATTCGGATGCAAGACTGTTAACAAGCACTTCAGCTCAAACTTTTGCTGAAATATACTTTTTAAATTCGAGATTTTAAAATTTGTAATATTGCATTGTAAATGTTTATTTTGTTGCAGCATAGGTTGAAAATATTGCATTTGGTTTGATAAGGGGGAGAAATTTGCGATAGTGCTATGTCAATAATATCGAGACAATCATCACTTTATGTCAGAATAAAACAAAACAGGTGGGGGGGACATTCCCCACCTGCCTGAAACTGGTACTGACCTGTTGAAATTTGTTTTACCTGCTTCGTTATAATGTCTTCTTCACGTTTTGCACACCCCTTTTTCAAAAGAGTTGCCACGAATTAAGTAAAAAATGCCGAAATATGAGACGCTCTGCAACCAAAAAATGTTAGCAGCAGTGCAAAAACAAAACAAAAATTATCAGTACAGGGATCATATGAACCTAATCAGGTTTGTTAGTGGTCACGATTAGGTCGAAATTCGGCCTGGGCCGGGAGAAAATTTCTTACAGAAAGTTCGTTCTGCTGCATTAATCTAAGAAACAACGATTTGTTTGCAACGGAAGCAATCGATGTCTCCGACTGATCTGATAATTTTGTGTGACTTTTTTTACAACGGAGGAAAGCTGAAACAGCCGTAAAACATTACGACAAAGGTTTCAACCAACATTTGAAGAGATTGTCATTGCTTTTGTAGTATTGGCAGCATCTAATACCTGTGAGTCACACTCATATTTCGGCATTTTCAATTTAATTCGTGGCAACTTTTCCGAAAAAAAAATAGAGTGCAAAACTTGAAGAGGACATTATAACGATGCAGCTAAAGCAAATTTCAACAGATCAGTATCAGTTTGGAACAGGTGGGGAAAGTCCCGTCCCACCCCGTCGAGGCAGACCGTTCTGTCTTCTGCGCTGACATCCGCTTAGCTCTGATCATTTGGGTAAGACAGCACTTTCTGTGAGAATAGGCCCAACAGCTTAGAAATATGAACAAAAAAAGTAAATGTTTAGACAATATTTTCATCAGTAATGGAGGGTGTTTACATGACAGCAGCTATGTAAACACATTCCTCATCAATGCCCTTGACAAAAAAAAAAACAAAAAAAAAACTTTTTTGTCATTTTACTGTATGACTGTAAACTGTCGTTGCCTTTTACTGTGCTGTCAGTTTAAAGCTGACATTCACACCCATCGTTTGGTGTCACTGGTAGAAAATTTATGCCAAGGAACACTAGTTTTATCTGATGTAAATAGTTGTGACGAACAGTTGGGAAAATTTGCATGCATTTTTAACGTTATTCCTAAAATAATAGAAGAGAGGGTGATAATTCAGGTCTGTTTGAATATACGATGCAAACGGAACTGCTTTGATTAATATAGTCTTCTCGGGTGACTTGCGGAGTCAGCACAATATTTTGGCGGTCGGAATCTGTTGCCATCGTGTGTCTTCACCACAAGAGATTCCGATCACCACAATACCTCATGATAGTCCCCTGCTCACTCACCTAGTCACTTGAGAAGACTACATTAACTCTCAACGACGAAAGAACTGCTTTACACTGAATGAAATGATGACGACACGATATTGCAGCAGTCAATCATAAGATATTCAATTTTCGAGCAGAAATTAGTTTGTAATACACCCTAGACCAGAAAGTAATTGTACCGATGTCGTGCTGGTCTCTGAAGCATTACAAACTAATTATTGATAAAAAGTAAAAAAATTCTAGTGATTGACGACTGAAGTATTATGACGTCATTAACGTGTGCAGCGTGAACTAGTTCAGCAGGTATCGTATCTTTCTAGAGGTGTGATTCAGTCGGAGCTGAGCTGGCTAGGTGTGTGAAATGTCCGTCGACACTTACGTCTCGTTTGTACGGTCGTCTCATCCCACGTAAAACACAGAAAAAACAGCTCTGATTGAATTGGGTCTATAGAAGTGTATGGTACCAACAGAACTACTTTATACTGCATGATGTAATGAGATCATAATACAGTAGAATTCAATTACAAGATATATTATTTTCAAACAGAAATTAGGTAATAATGCACCCCGGACCAGCACACTACCATTGGAAAGTAATTCTAGTGATTTTCAGTTGGTTCAGGGTGCATTACAACTTAATTACTGACTGCTGCAGTATTATGATGTCATTAAATTGTGTGGAGTAAAATAGTCGTGCAGTATCGTATACTTCCGTAGACCCACCGCAGTCAGCTCCGTGTTTAACGGGTGTCGAGGCGTGTGAAGTGCTTGTCGAGGCTTGCGTCTGGTTTGTAGAACCGCCCGTTCCCCTGTAAATAAAGATGATAATGTAAGTTGTTAAAAGAGAGGGAGACCGCTGTTTGACTTGGCTTTGCTCGCTCGCCTGCCTGCTGCACTCTTCCGTTCCCTGTCTGCATGCTCTATTATTCTGTTTTGTTTTATTTTATCCCCCTCTTCCCTGTCGTCCGAGCGTGGAGTGTCCGCCGCCTCCGAGTGCCGAGTGGCTGTGAGTGGCCCCTCTCTGATTGAGGGCTGTTTACGTATTTTTGGGGATTACCAGTGATCGTGAGTCTGCGAGGAGTCGTCATAATTACTGCAGTAGCCAAATGTGAGACACCGCTAGAAATACTTTCTGAATTAATGGGCTTGAAAATAATGGTCCAGGACCTAATGTGTTGCTATTGTCCACTGCAGGAATTATGACGTCACTAGCCGGCATGGAAAAATGTTGTAGTGGAATCACGATCTCTGGTAGACCCAGTTTTTGCACTTGTATTTCTCTCTGTTTCAGGTTCTGTAAAATGGTGTACTGTGATTCTCATAGCAACTATTGTGTGTATAATATACAGAGTATTTATCGCTAACGATGGAAGGAAAGAACTGCATCGAGGCAATATTTGTATGGACAGGACACATAAAATACACCCAACACTCACCAAAGTTGAAGGGAGGATGGCAGCAGAAATACAAAACAACACACAAATACAAAAAAATATACAATATGTCGAGTTAAACCCTTTGTCAAGTTAGCAGAGGTGAGTGGCCGAGATCATTCTATGAGTGGCTGTGTCGAACGCAAGGCTTGCGTGAGCTTAGCCACTTATTTCTTTCAACGTGACAAAGGGTTTAACCCGAAATACTGTATTTTTTGTATTTGTGTGTTGTTTTGTGTTGCTGCTGCCCTCCTCCCTTCAATTTTGGTGAGTGTTGGGTGTATTTTAACGGTCCTTTATATATATATATATATATATATATAGTAGTCAATAGCAGAGCTTTAGACTTGTATTTTCTTTCCTTTCATTCTGATATGGTTATATATTTTTACTTTTATTTAAATGCCAATTTTAATCTGTTGTACCTTTTTAATGATTTTTCAGGCTTATGCGGCCCTCTATGTTAACAGTGACTAGTTTTGTAGGTTAAACTGCGTTGTTTATTTTACAATCTGTCACAAACTCACTAGATGCCACAGTTGTCACCAGGATGCCGTATTTCATGTGCAACGTGCATTTCTTTAAAAAGTATTTTGTAAGTTTGTAAAAAAAAAAAAAAAAACAGAAAAATCAGAGCAACGAATTAACGTTAAATTTTGATTTAATCTCAAAAAGAGTTCCGTGGAGATCATCGAAATGATGGAGACGGCATTTGGGGACGAGTGTATGAGCAAAACACATACCAAGAGTGGTGTAAGGGGTTCAAAGATGGGCACACATCTGTTGATAGTAACCCACACTCCGGGCGACCATCGACAAGAAAAACACCGGGTAATATCGAACGCGCGCAATTTAAGACGAGTGAAGATCCTAGATTTACTGTGCGAGAACTAGAATGTGATGTTAGAATACCGAAAACTAGTGTTTGGCAGATTTTAACTAAAAATTTGCAATGGTTTACGTGTGCAGAATTTATTCTGAAATTGCCAACGGTGGAGCAGGAAAACCTTGATCTTAAGATCTCTCACGACAATTTGTAAAATGGTCAATAATGATGCAAATCTGCTTAAAAAGATTATAACTGGTCACGAGTTGTGGGCGTGCAGTTATGTTCCCGAAACAAAATGACGATCTTCGCAGTGGAAGCTGTGACCAGAGCCACGGCCAATAAAAGCACGCCACAGGTGGAGCAATGTCAAGTTGTCGTGATTGTTTTATCATTATTATTATTATTATTGTGAGGTTGTTGTGCACCACAAATATGCTTCTAAAGGTTAGACGATCAACAAAGAATATTATCGTAAAGTTAATAGGAGAAAACTGCGTCAGCTTTGGTTAAGCGGTGACTGGCTGCTTCATCACGATAACGCACCAGTGTGTGCGTCGAACCTCGTGCAGCAATACCACAGAGTCGTACAGCTGCGACTTTTGGCTGTTCCCAAGATTAAACATGCGACTCAGTGGACAGCAATTGTATGAAAAAGAAACACTTGGAACTAATATGTTGAACGCTCTAAAGGCCATACCAGGACTGCATCTAAAAGTTGAAAAGCCTGTTAAATATCTTACCTAAACCATTCAGCAGGAGGCATATTACATATAACACATATAGGGAATAACTATAATAATAATGTTCAATAGTAAAGCACTTTTCATCTCGGAACATGACCTTGTTCTATGTCCATTATCTGGGTGAAACCAATTAGAAGTAGTGTCCGACCGAAGGTCATTTTTTGGACGAAGCCGAATGTTCGGCTCTTGGGATAACCTTCGGCTAAATAATTACATATCTTAGAACACTAACATGAAGTATATATGACACGCAAAAAATGAACTGTTATTTTGTTTTATATGTGCTATTTTTCATATATATTGCACCTTTACAATAATTATAAACAAAGTTTTTAATATTTATTTATTAGAATTAAATAAAACAATAAATAGTACCAAACCAGGTTCTGAGCAATGCAATTTAGCAAAAATAAATGCAGCTATTTTTATTTAGCAATAATAAAAAGAAACTATAAAATTTAACAGTAACAGCCCGAATCAAATCAGAATAATTTGTCCCTTGGATTAAATTAATAAGTTTTGGAGTTTTAGCTTTGTTAAATCAAATACATGGCAGCTTATGTATAGTAATACCATGGTTTTTTAACAACAATAAAAATAAATTTCAACCTTCTTACCTTGCATAAATTATTCTAGCTTTTAAAATACGATATTCTGCTGTCTAAATTATTATCACATATTAAATTTTCAGTTAAAACCGAATCAATACCAATATTTTTAAAGTAGTTTCACGTATACAGATTAATTAAAAATGTACTAAATATAACCAAAACAAAAGGTACATCGGTACTAATAAAATAAGATTTAATCACTCCAAATAACCCGTTTTATTTGTTATTGTCAGTGCACAGTTTTGACGTAGAAATGACAAAATATCAGTCTTCGTATTTACAATTTCGTCGCTAGTCAAATACTTAATTTTAAACCATGGATCGATTAGAGCGGCAATCAACAACCGTAAGGGTTTTCTTGCGAAAGCAGATCTCCTGTTAACAGACCCACACAAGCGGCTTTTGAGCAGTATTATATGATCAGCCTTCATCCTTCTGAGCAAATTTTGTGTTTAAGATGTCAATGATTGATATAATTAAAGATACTGTTGATAAATCGCTAGAAATATTAGTTGTTGCTTCCTAAAAACACTTCATCACAGTTATAAAATTGTTCATTTGTATCCATTCTTCTGCAGTTGGAATTTTTATTCCACCACGTTCTAACATATACAGATTTACTGCATTTTTCTGTTCTATTAATTAAAACATCGAGTGGCTTGTTCACTCTTCTTACGTTTTACAACACTTTTGCACTATATCTATTATAGCAATATCTTTAAAAATTACTTTGTGAATCATGAGCTGTAGAGTGTGAGCAACACAACCAATAAAAACTAAGTTTCTATAGCGGATGGTTGCATTCATATTTGAAGTATTATTACGTATACCCGTATGGATATTTTCTTTTGAATTGTATTTGGTAACAGTTTCAGTGATTTTTTGTGCAATATATTGCCTTGTATGATCTTCCAACACACTAACAGCCAATTTAATTTTATTTATTTATATTTTGGATCCTTTGGAAATGCCATGTGCCGTGACACTCAAAAACGTGTTTGCTTGATCACTTCATATCTTCGTGGTAAAACTGATCCATTCAGCCTTTTTCTAAAATCAATACAACTTCACTGTTTACTTTTTCGTACGTAGCTGGCATTAAAGACTTTCTAAAATATTTCTCTCGCTAGGGTCGAGTTTGAGGATCAGTAAAATTAAGTCTTCGAAGTCCTTCTCCTTCAACGAGGTTGTACGGAAACATGTTTACAATGACAGGGTCCATACGTAGTACATTAATCCGCAAAGAAATCGGATGATTATCGGGCCAAGGTGGCGCTACTTTTTTTCTACGATATCGCGTAGACTGTTAAACTTCTTTTGTAAAATCTTTGGGCGCATACAAGATCTCTGATTTTTTTTTTTTTTTTAATTAATCAAGCTCTGGTATTTAACACTGGTTTCACAATATACTTCCCACTGATTTTTATGATGTTTTCCAAATGGTTCTTTATATTTGCTATCGTCTGTTGGCGCGCTACGTTGACGGTATTCGTAAAAGTTGGTTCATTTTCAGGGGCTGGATGTAAAACTTCGGCTTCGGCCAAACATTCGGCTGAATTTGGCCGAAGCCGAATGTGCGGCCGAAGGTGCTTTTTTTGGCCGAAGGTGGCCGAAGCCGAACATTCGGTCGGACGCTAATTAGAAGGGGGTAAATCTCAAGTAGTTGTAAAGAAGTTTTATAAACATTTTCTTAACAAGAAAGCACTTTTTAGATTGATTCTAAACCATTTTCTTAAAAGACATAAGATTCAAATAAGGTTGTTTTTCAGTCATGATGAATTTTGTTGCATTCATTTCTACTAAGAAAACAGAGGATGACAACCATGTTAAGGTGTATTTTAAAATTTATCTGAGAAGATATTGGAAAAATAAAGAATTGGAACTTTTTAGATAAAAGAACTAAGAAGACAGAAGTGGGCTCAGTTCAGAGAAAAAAATTAAGAGGTAACTTGAAATTTAAAGTAAGAAAAATGAAGTTTTAGTGTCGACATGCGATGGCATCACATTTAGAAATTAATAGCTCTTAAACGACAATAATTACGATAAAATTTGTCATGGCCAAAGAGATTGGGAATAAATTAAACTATAACATATTAAAATTTTGGGGAAATCCAAGTAAAATTAGTGTTCCACAGGAGTGGGGGATTTTAGTAACTCACTAAAGAAAAGGGTTCCCCCGCTGTAGTACGCCGTTGTTCCATAGCAATTCAGCAATAGATTAGCAGAGGCTATAAAACACAGTCCTGCAGGCAGGCAGGAACAGTTTTCCAAGCGGGCGGCCGAGACGAGAAGAGCTCCGTCTGTGATTGGCGGCGAACTATTAGGCTGTGGACTTTGAAGATTTTTGGTAGTGGTGAGACGGGGAATTTAGAAAATTTCAAGTTGTTATAAACTACAAGAACCATCAGGACCGAGCGTGGTGGTGTAACGGTTAGCGTTCTGGCCTCGCATTCGGGAGGGCGGCGGTTCGAATCCCTGTCCGGGCATCCAGATTTGGGTTTTCCATGGTTTCCCAAATCACTACAGGCAAATGCCGGGATGCTTCCTTCAAAAGGCCATTGCCGAACGTCTTCCCATTCCTTGCCCCCCATCCTTTCCCGTCTCTAAAGACCTCAGTGTTAGAGAGACGTAAAGCAGATAAAATAAAATAAAAAAAAAAAAGAACCATCAGGACAGTGCACTCTGATGCTATTCCAGGATGCTGCAGGATGATCTTTCAAATTTCAAGTGAATTTTCTGAAAGATTGCCACAGTGTGTGTGTGTGTGTGTGTGTGTGTGTGTGTGTGTGTGTGTGTGTGTGTGTGACGTCAACCTGCAATCTATCTCAAGGAGACGATAGTAGTGATGCCTCATCTTTCCCAACTTGTCCTACGTAAAATTCAAGAATATAAACTTTGTTTATGCAAGAACTGTTTTAGTCCACAAATTTTTTATCTCTTGGGGTAATTACGAGGGATTGGTGACCGTATAAAGAACCTATGCAAGCTTCCGTAAAGATACCGACCAACACGATCGAGTTCGGTAAAAATGTTTGAATCGTCATCAAGCGTGTTTACACGACAGCCCGTTGGGAGCGTATGCTCAATCAAATGGGGACTACTTCGAAGGAAGGCACCAGCCCGAAGATGCAGAAAAACAGCAGCGCGGAAATACGAAGGAAGGTCGGATACTTTTGAGACAAACCTCGTATGTTTTAGTCTGTGCACATCCATGTGTTTAATGACTTACTAATTTGATTGCTGAATTTCCTGAAATACTGTCAGCCCTGGCGTTTGGAAAGATGTGGCCATCCAGATATTAATTTTCCATGGCAAATGCTGGAATGATTCCAAGCTCCTTTCCATTCCTTGTCCGCAATCATCTTCCACCTCTATTGTGCTGAATAAGGCAGAAAGCTGTATAAAAAACAAAAAAGCTCTTAATGGTGGTTTCCTTGTCTCCATTACCCACAAAAAAAAAAAGCTGCATTGGTTGAGCCTAGTAATAGTTAGTACTGCCATTTGAGTTGAGGAGGTTTAATCCCACTTTGCTGTGCAGATCTCAGTTTATAAGAATCATGCCCGGTATATACTAGCATCGCTGCTTCGTAGCACGATTCGTTTAACTGACAGTGTTAACAAATCATAAAACCCTTGCCAAAATACACATTCAGTGACAGTATTAACAGATGACTGGATGACCAGGGGAAAATTTAACAAATAAAATACAATGAAAAGCTAGGGCGGTGATTGAAAGAAGAACCGGCTCACTTCAGCAACATCTTTGTGATTTCACCTGATTATGCTATCACGTAGACCTCTGCTTCGACATAAACATTGAAAACTATCCCACCCTTAAGCTGAACTGTCACAGACATCTGTGGAATACAACTAAGCAGATCAGTACACGCACAGTGAGCCGATATCTCAGTGACGCTATATAGCGGTAACCAGATCAAACCTTATAGACACCAGCAGAGGCAGGCGGCTTGCTTCTCAACTGTCTCACACACCTGACCTTCATAGTTTATCGATTTTAGTTAGGTGTCAAGTTAGATAATTTTCTTGTAAAAAAAAAAAAAGTTTTTGAAATAACAATACTTTTGCCCTTTAAGGGCTGAATTCTGAAAATTTCTTGTCTTAATTTATGAAGTTATGAAAGTGGAGACCTTAATCTTTAAAATAATACCTTATTTATTATTATTAGTCCTTATTATTGTTATGAATGAAGGTAAGTAACTAGTCACAAAAAAACACCTTTTAGAAATGTTGATGATACTTTGATCCTTTACACACACAAAAAAACTTTATGTTATTTTCAAACCACAGAACTTTGATATTTGAAATGATACCTCATTTATCAATTTTGATTTGGTATAAGGAAGATAAATAGCCCTTTGCAAAACAAAAAAAACAAAAAAAAAAAAAAAAACCTTTAAGACAATAATTATACTAATTATACTATTTCTCCATTCTTAATTTGTAAAGACCGAAATAATGAAAGCTGGCAAAGAAACATTAGGCTTTAGGGAACAAGCTGCCCGAAAAACCTTGGATCACAGAAGAAATTTTGCAGCTGATCGATCAGAGGAGAAGGTACAAACATGCTCAGGATGATGCAGGAAGAGAGCAGTACAGGCAACTTAGAAATCAAATAAATAGGAAATGCAAAATAGCAAAAGAAAAATGGCTACAAGAAAAGTGTGAAGAAGTAGAAAAGGAAATGGTCGCAGGAAAAGTAGATGTTGCATATAGAAAGATCAAACAGAATTTTGGAGAAATGAAGAAAAGAGGTATGAGCATTAAAGCTGCCGATGGGAAACCTCTTTTAAGCTCAGAGGATAGATCTAACCGATGGAAAGAATACATTGAGAAACTGTATGTTGGGGATGACTTGAACAATAGTGCAATGGATAAGGAAGGCGATGTCGACATTGATGACTTAGGAGATCCTGTTTTGAGGACAGAATTTAATAAAGCTCTGAATGACTTGAAAGCAAATAAGGCAGTTGGAATTGATGAGATCCCTGCAGAACTTCTTAAATCTCTAGGAGAGGAAGGAATCGAAAGATTATTCAAGCTGATATCAAAAAGTTATGAAACAGGAGAAATTCCAACTGATTTTAATAAAAATATCATCTTCACACTTCCGAAGAAAGCACAAGCTGACAAATGTGAGAATTATCGCACAATTAGTCTAACATCACATGCTTCAAAATTACTGACCAGAATAATATACAGAAGGATGGAAAGGGTAGTAGAAGAGATAGTAGGTGAAGATCAGTTTGGGTTTAGGAAAATTAGCGGTACAAGGGAAGCAATTCTGTCTTTAAGATTAATACTTGAAGGGCGGATCAAGAAAAACAAAGATACTTTTATGGCATTTGTTGATTTAGAAAAAGCTTTTGATGTTAGGTGGGACAAGATGTTCAAAATTTTAAAGAAGTCAGGTCTAAAGTATCGAGATAGAAGAATACTCTATAAACTATATAAGAATCAAGTGGCTGTAATAAAAGTAGAGAATCACGAGAGACATGCATCAGTTAAAACGGGTGTGAGACAAGGTTGTATTCTATCCCCGTTAATATTCAACTTGTATGTAGAAGAAGCAATGAAGAAAGTCAAAGAAAAATTTCCATGTGGCATAAGTTTTCAGGGAGAAAAAATCAGTATGCTACGATTTGCTGACGACATGTTTAGCAGAGAGGGCTGATGATATTGAGAAGTTACTGAATGGCATGAACAAAATACTGAAGGAAGATTTTGAACTGAATATAAATCAAAGTAAGACAAAAGTGATGAAATGTAGCAGAAATGATACCAATACTAGTAGATTAAATATAAAAATAGGATCGGATGCAATAGGAGAAGTGAGTGAGTTCTGTTACTTGGGAAGCAAAATTACAACCGATGGCCGAAGCAGGAATGATGTTAAAAGCAGAATAGCACTAGCAAAAAGAGCCTTCATGAAAAAGAGAATCCTTTTAGTTTCAAATATTGATCTAGGAATTAGAAAGAACTTTTTAAAACTCTATGTGTGGAGCACAGCACTTTACGGTAGCGAAACATGGACTTTAGGAATACCGGAAAGAAAGAAAATTGAAGCATTTGAAATGTGGTGCTACAGAAGAATGCAGGAAATTAAGTGGACAGACAAAGTAAGAAATGAACAAGTTTTGGAAATGATGGGCGAGAAAAGAAGTTTGTGGAAGAAGCTTACAGAAAGAAGAGACAGGCTGGTAGGTCATATTTTGAGACATGCTGGATTGGTTAATTTGTTAGTGGAGGGAACAGTCGAAGGTAAGACTGTAGAGGAAAACAGAGATTAGAATATATGAAGCAGATAATTGAGGACGTGGGTTGTAAGGGGTATGTAGAGATGAAGAGGTTAGCACAGGATAGGAAGGGATGGAGGATTGCATCAAACCAGTCGAAAGACTGAAAACGGTAAAAAAAAATAGTAAATCATCCTTTAAGCATTGTAGCTCACCTTAATACTTGGAATTACAAACATTTAAGTAATTGTCTTGCATAGTTCTGTTTTTAAAGATATTAAATAGTATTTACATAATTTCTTTTCACAAAACAGAATCCATTTACATGGATTAACAGTAAAATACAAGACAAATAGACAAAACCCTTTTCAATCACACTCTAGCTTGCTACAATTGCTTCGTAAAATATAATTCCAGTTAAAGTTTAGGTTTCAGGGCTGTCTCGTGTGGCAGAAATCGAGTCACGCCGAGACGGTAGACATCGCGCTCCACAGAACATGCCGGCCGGCTCATCACAGGTTGCCTCAGACCGTCGCCTGTAGCAAAGGTGGAACTTAGCCTAATTGATGCACCTGGTTGGCTGTTATTCTCATCCTAACAACTCTTACCGTTGCTGAAACGCAGCCATGTTTAAAATTTCAAAGGTGGAAATATTGGGTGGCGTCACCCCTGGAGATATATGCCGGGCAGTTGTCACCAGCGTGGCAAGGCTCAGAGTGAACGAAGACGCCCGAGACCCTCTACATGACTATACACCAGCGCCATCGACATTGAAGTTCCCATTGAGCTTCGTGTGGACTTCAACGCCACTAAACGGTGGTCGAAGCAATGAAAGCATATTAGCTTGGGAGAAGAGAGTGCAACATCATATTGAGTGGGTCAAGCCAAAAGAGGGTCTGAACAACCATGGCCCATATGGAAATCACTAAACAGGCTTTCAGTTGGAGTTGGATGTTGCAAAGATACTCTTGCCACTTGGGGATACCTGGGAGAACAGCCAGATACCACATGCTCGTGTGGGGAGAGAGAAACCGTGGCTCATCTGCTATCCTGTCCACAAATCGGAATCAATGTATCCCGATTTGACCTCCAATCAGCTACTGAGAAAGCCATCGCATTTACATAAAAACTACCACATATCTGATGCCGTCATCGATACGAGAAGAAGAAGACTACAATTACTAAATAAAGCTAATCTTATGCACACACGTACAAGCATAGTGTATTTAATTACAACATCAAAAATACAGGCCTAACAACACTCATCATCGATCCCAAAATGAAGAGATGTGCACAAAGAATAATGCTGTAAATAGACAAACAGATCAAAATGCCAAAATTGATTCGATTGCACAGGTAATGCAAAGGCAGACACATTCTGGGTCCGTGCTATGTCAAGCCCGCAGTAAAACTGAAACTGGGAATTTTGGTGTGGAAGAAAACGCCCGACACTCTCTACACCACTGACGCCGAGACTGGAGTCTCGATAGAGCGTCTTAGAAACCTAGACGCCACTGTGAGGAACACTGAGGAGTGAAAAAGCTGAAGAGAGTCGACTAGATCACGCCACCTGTGTCTGAACAGCCGCAGACCTCGAGGTGGACTTGGCCGCTGCAAAGACACTCTGGCTTGTTGAGAATACCTGGCAGAACAACCAGGTACCACACGTTTCTGCAGTGAGGTCGAAACTGTTGATTTGCGGTGATGTCCACGACTCAGGATAAACGTATTTCAGTCAGAGCTTCAATCAGGCATCGCATTGGCAGAAAAACTACCTCGCATCTTACTCTGCAATCAACACGAAAAGATGAAGAAACGCCAAAACATTGTGGCTGAATTCCTTCCGTCCCTGACTGGTGGTGGGGAGCTTCATAACTCTAATCCTGGTCTGTCTGGAATTATATGGGGCCTTAAAATCACTCCAGCTGTGAAATAGCTGTGCTTTCGTCGTGTGAAGTACACCGGCATGGTAAACAGTGGTTTCAATTGCACTTTGAACTTTGTGCCTCATTTGCAGAGTAGGAATATTGGGTTAGGTTTAGGCGTAACACAGGGGGAGTGTACAGGAAACTGAAATCCTGTGGCTGTCCTACTACTGTATTTTATGTATTGTTGACCACGATGGTTCCTTGAAAAGGCTATGGCTATGTACGCCACTGAGGCTTAGAGCCCTAAACTAAAAATATGTATTGTCAAACAACATATTGTAAATGATGTCATCTGTACATTGTTTCTCCAAAAAAGAAATAAAAAGAGTCTTTCAACTAGTGATTAAATGGTAGAGTCTGGACCTCTCATACAGGTGTATTGGATTCCTGTTTTTTTTTTTTTTTTTTCATGGTTTCCTTAAACCATTCCAGTATTGAGATGGTTTTTCATTAAGGTCACACGGTTCACCCCCCCCCCCCTTTTTTCTGTTCCCATTCATCTTCCAGCTTTAATGACTAACCTGCTAAACTCCTTAATTGATGATAATAAAAATCCATAATTGAGACATGCAGTTGGTCTTACATTAAACGGCAAAAATGTATGTGTTGATGCTCGTGTTATATATGTATTATTTCATAAATGGCAGAATGGCACAGAAAGAAATACCGTGAGGAGATATTAATATGGAAAGGAAAGGTAAAGTAAACAAGACACACTATACAAACAAATAAAATTTCAGGATCTTCCCATACCCTAGAAAGGAATAGTTTGACACTATTAATGAATGATGCATAAAATCTGGTATCAATTAGAGGAATGAAATGCTGTGAAGCAATATTTACATAAAAAAGAAAGGGAAAATACAACCAACACTCACCAAAGCTGAAGGGAGGAGCGCAGCAGCAATACACAGTGCATATAAATTCAAACAAATATAGGAAAAGAATATGTATTACTGCCAAAGATTAAGCACTTAACAGATGTGCAGTACGTATTGGGGGGGGGGGGGTGCAGTTTCAATTGTTGGCCTGCAAACCCTGTCCTCCGACTTCCAGAATTCAGATCTCCAGAGCTTCCTAAAATGATTCTACGTGAATGCTGGGATGGTTCCTTCAAGAGGCTGTGGCCGTTCCTTGTGCCCAGTTCCGTCCCGCCTCTAATGACCTCGACGTTGACGAGGTGTAGAGCCACAAGAAAAAAAAGTCAGCATCACTACAGAGAAGACTTAAATAAAATAGTGGACAGTCGTTGTCCTCCCACTAATTAAAAAAATCCAAAATAATATTTAAGTAAAACTATATGCAATACTTTTCATACTTTATAAATAACCAAGGATGGGGGAAACTACTCGTGAAAGTTGAAGGTCGCGACGAGTTATTGGTGTGCTAGGGCACACGCTGGAGTACACCACACGACTCGTGGTGCGCGCACACCTTCGGGCCCTAGCACACGAATAATATGTAAAGCAGAGATATTGTATCTGTTTTTGTTCGTCATCTTTTTCACTTGTTTCAGCCATCAACTTGGGTGAGTCATTGCCCCGACCCTTTGCTATTCACATTACCTAAAAGCCATTTCTTATTTCCCTAGTATCATCACTTTTCATAATTTGAATATGGTGGTGTAGTATGGGACCCACATTTTATTTATCAAATACAAGAGTTGGAGGGGGTGCGAAGAACAGCAGCAAGATGTAAACACGTCAGCATTTGTTAAATTCTAATCTCTTATTGCATCTGAGCCTATTTTTATATTTAGTCAACTAGTATTGGTATCATTTCTGCTACATTTCATCAGTTTTGTCTTGCTTTGATTATATTCAGTCCAAAATCTTCCTTCAGTATTATGTTTATACCATTCAGAAACTTCTCAATATCGTCAGCCTGTTCTGCTAACAAGCAAAGATACTACATTTCATCACTAAGACGGTTCATAGTGTTTTGCTATGTAATACTCGGTGTTTTTCCTACTGTAAGTAGGTATTTGGGGTTTTTTTCTACACTTTTTTTGCGCAAAACAATTCCTGCATAAACAATACTGCACTGAGTGTCACAGGGATATGAACACACTGCCTTTGTTTTGTTCAGCTTAGTTGTAGTCTGGTTTACCAATAGTCATATTTTATTTGCAAAATTTTTGCACTGGTGATTTAGTTATTACTTATTAGGAATAAAAGCCAACCTTTGATTTTAGTTTCTCTCTGTCAATGAGATTAACTGACTTGTGGTACTTCAAATACTGGACGCCTTGATTGTGACATTGTTAGTTAGTTCAGAAAGTAGTTTTACAAGTATTGTGCACCCAAGTATTACAACAAAGTCTGTTGCAATTCAGGCTTGTTTTGTATTCTCACCTTGAATCACCTCTTGTACGTCATTTTATTCGTGCCTGAAAAACTTTTTCCTTTTTATTTATTTACCGCATGGCTAGACAACTCATCTGATACATACAAATATATAAAAGAACATTGGCTGCTACCACATATATATGTCCAGTTGTCGCAACCAGTCTAAGAAACAAGTTGTAGCAGCGATATCATCTTCAGAGGGTCCATGTTACTTCCTCGGAACTCGTTCCTTAGTGACGTGCTCCACAGTCTGGAAGGAGCTCCACAGTCACAGACGGCAGAATCCTGAAGGCTGCACTTAATGAAGCGTAGCACTGTATTTAGCCTAACCCATTCTGAGGCAGTTTATTTTAACCCACTTGTCTGTCTTCACAGGAAATCGCATAAGCCCAGTTGTAGGATCTTCAATTTATTATTTTATTTTATTTATCAATCTTGTTTCATGGATCCCTGCTGAGGAAGGACCTCTGGGATGTGAAACATGTCATGGTTAATACACGTACATACTCATAATCACAGTGAAAACAATCATATGTTACAAAGACAAGTAAAGAGAACAAAAATAAACATTAATTTTTACAACTGAGTTTTGCAAAAGTAATATTGTACACAATTAATTATTTCATTCAAATTCTTGAATGGAGTAGAAGGCGTTGTCAATAAGATAATCTCGCAGTTTTTCTTTAAATATACCTCTATTATCTGCAGACTGTTTTATACTTTTGGAAAGTTTATTAAACAGATGTATACCAGAATAATTAACTCGTCTTTGTACTAGTGACAGAGATGTTTGTGTTTTGTGCAAGTTATTTCTGTTTCTTGTATTGAAATTGTGTACCTGTGAATTAGAAGTAAACATGTTAGAATGATTTATGACAAAGCACATGAGAGAATATATATACTGAGAAGTCATTGTAAGAATATTGAGTTTTTTTCAAAAGTTATGTGCAAGAAGTTCTTAGATTTTCCCTACACAACATCCTAATAGCTCTTTTTTGTGCTATGAAAACTGTTTACTCTGTAAAGAGTTTCTCCAAATATCTCGGTGTTTCACAGGTTTGACGATAGTTCCAGCTGTGTCGCCACGTTTCCTTGACTCGGATACGTCTTGCCGTGCTGGATTTCTAGATTTGGGAGGAGTGGTGGATTAGGAGATCCTGTTGACGGTCAGGATAATTTAATTTTATCCACTCACGTGCCTTCGCTTCTCGATGTCTTATCTCCCGATGTGGTGTGTTACTCAATATATGTAATCAGGGGACTGCGGTGGATTTTGTCAGTTAGCGAGCATCCGTACCAGTGAACTACATCGCTCGGTCTGGGGAGTAGGGTTTAAGCATAAACTTAGGCTGGGTCATATTGGGGGGAGGGGAAGGGGGGTAGCTTTCCATTCACAGTTAAGATGCCAAAAATTCTGCCAACTATTCCCCTCACCTGTTTCAGTAGACCATCTAACCTCAAAAACATCTTAGTTTACAAATACCCTCCATCTGACTCTCCAAAAACACCTTATGGATCTTTTCCCTGTAATAGACCTCACTGCAAAACCTGCAACATGCATCCTCTCACTACTACATATTCCAACCCTGTCGCAGGGGAAACCTTCCCCATCACGGGACATGCCACACGCTCCACTACGCACATCATATACCAGCTAACATGCCGTGCCACTGCACGAGTTCCTACACAACAACTCTCGACCAGAATGAATGGCCACAGACAAACAGTCAGCACCCACAATTTATTATCTTCCCATACCAGAACACGCTAATTATCACAACTCCAACAACCTCAATGACTGTTTCACTGTGAGAGCAGTCAGTGTTTTCCGCGACTGTGTGTGGTGGTGTAACGGTTAGTGTTCTGGCCTCGCATTCGGGAGGACGGTGGTTCGAATCCCCGTCTGGGCATCCAGATTTTGTTTTTCCATGGTTTCCCAGATCACTCCAGGCAAATGCTGAGATGCTTCCTTCAAAAGGCCATGACCGAATTCCTTCCCATTCCTTGCTCCCCATCCTTTCCCGTCTCTAAAGACCTCACTGTTAAGAGACGTTAAGCAGTTAAAAAAGAAAAAAGTTTTCCCCAAAACCACCGCTGCCTCAGAACTTTGGAGATGGGAACTTGCTTACCGAAATATCCTAAATACCAGACACCCACCCAGTCTCAACCACCGATAAAATTCTTTTCTTTGACGCATCACTCATTATTATCAAGATTAAAATTATTGCTATTTAACTAATTACTTTTTTTTCAGAATTTATCTACATATATTTATTTCCCTAATTTTTGTTTTCGTACCCTTTTGGTATATTACTATTTCTATCACCATCACCAATATACATATTTATATATAACATCTTAGTGCCACTGTCATATTGGTAATCCACTGAGTCGTGTAGGATACTTCATCGTGTTCACACCCCCCAAGCCACTTGACTCATTCTCTTTAACATGAACAAGGTTTAAGACCGAAATATTGTGTGTTTTTGTGTTGGTGGTATATGTTCTCCCGTCACTGCCTTCAACTTTGGTGAGTGATGAGTCATTTGCCTTTTCCTTTTTGTTGTAATTTATATTGCCTAAAGCCTGTTCCTTTGTTTAATTAAGATAAGGTACAGAACACACAACAGCATGTGGATGTTAATATCCATCATTTAATTACCTCCGTATGTAATTTAGATTTCTTATACACTAAAAGTACTGCACACGCTTGTGACTTGTAGTCATAGCGGCCAGCGCATTTGACCTAACCGATACTACAAGATTAAGACTCGCCGCACCCAGACTCTAATTCGCTCACAGATGTCGCCCGGGATTTCCCCAGCCAGTGACAATTTCTATTATTTTGATGGTTTGCAGTAAAGCTGTTTCGATTAGTATAGTGTAGCATAACAGATTACTCAGAGAAGAGACAAAAGAATGATAATTACTCTGAGGAAAAATTGGTAGCTATGGAGACGAGATGGTAACGAGAGAACAAGACGATCGGGCGAGCGATGGAAAAAGTTTAGTTTGCGTTTTTGAGGTGCTGATATCAAGTTGCTGATAGCAAAGGACCTCTGTAACTCTTCTGATGTTTATGAATGAAGTAAATTGAGAATAAATGTCAAATGAATCGTAGGAAAGATTATGATTATTCAAGTACGAAAACTTAATAAGTTTGGACATTAAAGTTTCGCCAGAAGACTTTAATCCATCCTGGTGCCAACTGAAAATTGTACTAAATACAATAACACAATCTTTTATAAAATACAACAATCGCCCGTGTGTGACCACACCACTTGGTGATAAAACAATTCCAATTCTGTTCCATCGAGTGAATTGATAGCAACTTTTACTATAGAGCTCAAGTTTAAAGTGTCATGTGAAGTCATGCTGTACGATAGACTTCATAAGGATCATTGAAAATGGTTTTACACTGAGTTTTCTTGATCCATTGGTTGCACAAATCTTTTACACAGATCAAAAAATAATTAGCAGTTAACATAGAAAGAAAAGTGACACAACTGCAGGAAAAAAAAATGTGGCAGCTCTTTTTTTGTTTTTCTAGGTGGTGGTATAGTTTGTTCTATTTTGTCAAATAATGAAACGCAGTGAATGAGATAAACAGAATGTTTTCAATAACTCTTCAAGAAGAAAGCTTTTTTTCCTAATAATTGATCAGTTGTACCAAAGTACACAACCCACATACTAATGAGCACAGCTGATATGTGGGTTATGTACTGTATATGCAACAATTTCAGTGATAACCTGTTGAGCAAACAGTACCAATTGTGTTCTAGAATCAATTCTGAAAAAAGCTAGTGTGGGGGGGGGGGGGGGGGGCGTCTTGGCGAAAGCCACGTTCTGCTACGTGAGGGGGGTATGTGGCCGCTCATACACTCGTCCAGACGGATGTCGATGTTTCCTGTGTGGACACTGCGTTGCCACACTGGAGCGCAGTACTCGGCGACGGTAAACCACGTCGACGGCGTTGTTGGAAGTGCAGCGTCCCACGGAGTACTGGCTAGCTCCTCTGTGAAGTTGTTTTGTGTCTTAAGTTTCTGATGACTTGTGTTTTCCAGGTGTTTTTTTGGCTGTTAATGAACTGTCTAATGTGATAAAGAGATACTTAGGTTACATTTTGTGTTCAACTCTTTGTTGGCAGAAGTTCACTTTGAGCTGCTGATGCGCTATTATATTTTTTAACATAACTCATATATAATATATATACTCTTGTATGTGTAAAAATAATTCATTTATGCTTGTATTATTTGTAGTTACATCTCATTTGTCCTGTCAAAAGTGGATAGGACAAACTAAATAGAAATTTTGAATACATACGCCTGTGTCCTTAGCTGCTATATTAATGTTGGGTTTTCTTCTCCATCTAGTGGAGCTAACAAATTAAAAAAACTTTCTTATGGCATATGCATTTTGGTTTATTAGACCGTCATCAGTGCCCTAGAACAAATTATGTACTAGTTTTGATGTTAAGCATAATGTTTATCTAAATGAAGGTATAAATTTGTTATTAACTGTTATTTTTAGCTTATTTTACTTACAGTTTATGTATATTACATTAGTGTGTTCCATACTGTTCCATATCAGTTTATCCTCTTCTGGTTTCTGGCCCACTGTACAATTTCGTATGAGAAACATATTTACACACGTTGGATGGAGAAGGAAACGCAACATTAAATATATATTGGTAAACACGTCTGTGGGCCGCGCGGACGTCAACTCGCGCCACGTGTCGCAGTCATTTCGAGTGTTACCGAGTGTGTCCGTGTTGGCAGGCCTGGTGTTCCTGCAGTACCGCAACGAGACGAAGCGCGCCCTGCTGCCCAACGAGATCACGTCCCTGGACACCGTGAAGGCGCTGTTCGTGCGCTCCTTCCCAAAGCAGCTCACGATGGAGTACCTCGACTCGCCCGTGGTCAAGATCTACATCCACGACTCCTCCAAGGACATGTTCTACGAGCTCGAGGACCTCAGGTGAGCACGCGTCCCAGTAACACCACCAGTGTCGCAAAATTAAAAAAAAAGATTTTTTTTTCAGTTTTGTGATTTTTTTTTTTTTCAGCTTTGTGAAAAAAAAACATGAAATAACCTAGCACCCTTGTTTTTATTCTAAATTTGGTTTTTTTCTTCTCATAAAACAATATATTTGATAAATTATAGTTTTATTTACAGAAAAAAATCATTTTACATGTGTGTTTTAAATCTTACTATATCATATGTTGTCATACATAATGATTCATAACACTAGTGTGTCCGCATCTGGATTACTGCTGTGGAGTATGGGATCCGTATCGCAAGGGATTGATTGATAGTACAGAGCAGAGCCGCTCGATTCGTGACAGTCCTTACGTAAGTGTCACAGAATATATACATAGAGTGGGCTGGGATTGTTTGGCAGACAGACGACGTCATTTTTGTTTGGATTTGTTGGAGAATATGCGAAAATATTTAATTTACAATTGCAACGAAATACTTCTTCCGCCAACCTATTTAGGTTGCAATGGCAGGACAGATAAGATTCGAGAAATAAGATGCCGTACTGATACATTTGTGTATTCCTTCTTTCCTCGTTCTGTTCGAGATTGGAATGCACAGAATTAGGATTGGTGCTTAGCACCCTCTGCCACCCACAGTATTTGTGAATTCCAGAGTATAGATGTAAATGTAGATAAATGTATCTACATAGGTAACATAATTATATTCATCCTCTATGTCAGTACGGTACCACATTCACTAGTATCAGCACTACCAACACTAGTTCGGTCGGTGTCGGAATTTTCTGTTTCTTCTACTGGCTCCCTTAGATCCATAACTTCAGAAGTAGTTACATTTTCTTTTACTGGTTGTTCTTGTATTGTACACAAAATATTTTGAGATTGCAATTTTATATTGTGAGCAAAGTACACACTTTGCATAAAGACTGCGCTGATAGTTCTGTATTACGGTCTTTTAAGTTTGAATTTAAATCTATTATCATACAAAATAGGAGCTTTATTTCTTTTCAATCGTTGGTTTACGCCAACGGTTGCAAGGAAACGATTCATAATTACTGACAATTTAATTACTCAGTATCACTATACGCTGAGAATTTAACAAGTATACGAATATAAGGAAAGCACAATAAGTAATAAAAAGAGGCAAAAAACCGTAGATAAAATAAAATTCCTAATTTTTTGAAAAGATCCGTAGGTCCACAGATAAATTCGCAGGGTTGGCAACACTAGTTCAAATAGCGAGTATCAATCCAAACAACGGGAATTTGTTCTCGCGCAACCTAGCTTCTTCGAGAAGTCACCATTTGTAAAAGAAAACTTTAGTCAGTGTTGCCAATATTTTCGTAATTTTCTTTTCTGCTGAACCAGTAAAATATATTAGATTTAAAAATTAAGAAAAGTACTTAGAATAAACTCTAAAACAGTCATATTAAATGATAACTGCCTTACAAATTTGGGATTTAGTAGTTACTGGAAAAAAAAGGGTCCCAGAAAAAAAAAAGTTTTTTTACAACACTAGGTGTGATAGTGTCGGCTCTCTCGTTGGTTTTACAGAATCCTCCATCTCTTCATCTTCTATCTTACCATTGCAACCTACACCTTAATTATCTGCTTCATATATTCTAATCTCCCTGCATTTAATATTTTTTCCCCCCCACTATAACAAATTAACTAATGCTGAGTGTACTAAAATGTAATGAATGGACTATTTACATATAAGACGTTGGTGCGACCTCACTTGGAATACAGTTTTCTGTCTGTGGCCCCGTCAGACAGGCTTAATAAAGTCTTTGGAGACCCAGTGTGACCCCTCCCCCCCCCCCCCAACCACCCTGTCATCAGTCTTCTGACGGAATCCTCCGTCGCTTCATCTCGGCCGTATCCACTGCAACCTACCTCCTCAATTATCTGCTCCCTACACCACTCCTGCCCTTCGACTGTTCCCCCCAGTAACAAGTTAACCAATCCCAAGTGTCTTAAAATATGACCGACGGACTATTACGTACGTGTTTAAAAAACAATGGGAATTTTCATTTTTTAAAACAATTATATTTATTTGTCTACATCAGTATTATCCGCTTCAAAATAGTCTTCATTAGATATTATTCAATTATGCCAGCGTTTCTTCCAATCCCCAAAACACTTGTGGATCTCAATCTTTGGGGTGGCTTTCAGCTCTTTCAGCGATACACTTTTAATCTCATCTACAGTTGTAAAACGGCAGCCCTTGAAGGATTTTTTATTTTATTTTTGAGAACAGAAAAAAGGTCACACAGGGCCACGCCTGGCGAATGTCGAGGCTAGCGCGTCATTACAGTGTTTTTATTTTTTTTTTTACCAAAAGTTTACGAACAGGCAACGATGTGTGAGCAGGTGCATTATCGTGATGCAAAACCACTGAATTGTTTTGCCACAAACATGGGTAATTTTTTTAAGACAGCTTCACGCAAACAGCATTGAACTTGAAGGTAGTATTCCTTAGGGGCTATCCACAAACTACGTCACACGAATTTCATGAGTTTTGCCCCCCCCCCTCCCCAATCTCACATTTGTGGGACCCCCCCACCCCTGGTGTGACGTCACATATTTTGCAATTTTAAATGTATAAATTAAAACAGCACTTCAAAAATGATTTATGTATTTCTAGTTAAAAGATCATATCAACAATAAATCAAACATTTAAGAAAATATAAAAATACCATAAAAAATTGAATTAATGATACAAAATTGAGTCATCATGTGTCCATGGATTTTGAACCCATTCCTTGATACTGTTTATTATTGGCATAATAGTCACTTCATTCTTGATTTCGATAGTGTTGGGAACATTCGATGTGTCAACATCATCTTCATACAACCATAAAGCATCGTCATCGTTTAATAAGCAAAGAACTTCCCTGTTTCGTCTAGCGGCAAAGCTTTGTGGACGAATCTTCATGATGGGGGAAACCTCTAGTTGCCTCTTACGTTGGTTAGTGGCTTCGTACGATGAAAAATATAGTCCACAGATGCCACATGATCGATTAAATAAGTATGCCTCGGCACTGGGGCAATACGAGACAAACAGTGATACAAATTATGCATGTGACGTCACAAAGTTTATGACACGTCCCCCCCCCCCCATGTCTCACTTTGTAGACCCCCTCCTCAAGGTGTGACGTAATTTATGGATGGCCCCTCACTGATCTTCTGACTTTGTGGCAACAACTCGAGGCTCATGGTGCGCTACGCCATTAAAATCGAAGAACATAGAGAGCGTAACCTTCACATTTGACCGAACTTGTCCAGGTTTTTTTTTTTTTTCAGCCTTGGCGATCCAGAATGCCTTCACTGTGACAACCGAGCCTTAGTTCCAACATTGTACCCATGTTTCATCACGTATTATGACCCATTTCGCTAGTTCTCCATCGTTGTTCACCTCATTTAGCAGTTTCTGAGCAACTTCTACTCACCGCTGTTTTTGTTCGAAAGTTGACACTTTTAGAACAAATCTTGGTGCAACAGGTTTCATACCTGAAACAGATGAAAGAAATTTCATGGCATGAGCTAATTCTTACATAATCATAGCAGCATTTGGCGATTGTTCATAATCATTTGTTTCAGTTTTACCACATTTTCATCGGATATTGACGCGTTGAGACAATCTGCACTCTCATCGTCTTCGATGTCTTTACGGCCATCTTGAAAATGTTTAAACCGTTTGTAAACCTATGTTTTACTCATAGTAGATTCACCAAAAGGAATATTTAACATTTCTAAAACTTTGGTTTACTGAATTCGATTTTTATTGCAAAATATAATGCAAATTCTTTGATCCCTGATTCATACAAATGAAAAACTGCCAACTGTATCAAAACACGTGTTAAAATTTTAACAGCTGACAAGAGACCAAATATTCAATATATCTCAAAACGTATAGATGCTTATAAAACATGTTTGCGAACACAACAATGAAAAAATCGTGCAAATATTCACAAAATTTCTTTTACATTTTTAACACAACTTGTATACCTGGTGTAATGTAAGAGTGGGCTTTGCAGCCGTAATCTTGACAGGCTCAATAAATCTCAATAAATCTCATTAAATCATCGAATAAATGAATAAATATACAAATGATGAAACACCAGACTTTCTAGATCTACATCTATGCAATTCACAAATACTGTGGGTGGCAGGGGGTGCTAAGCACCAATCCTAATTCAGCGCATTCCAATCCCGAACAGAACGAGGAATGAAGGAATACATAAAAGCATCAGTACGGCATCTTATTTCTCTAATCGTATCCCTCCTGTCATTGCGAGCTAAATAGGTTGGCGGAAGAAGTATTTCATTGCACTCGTAAATAGAAGAAGAATATCGCATTTTCTCCAACAAATTCAAACAAAAACGACGTCATATGTCTGCCAAACAATCCCGGCCCAATTCTGTGACACTTACGTAAGGACTTTGACAGTAAAGACTAAATACCGTGAGATTTTTACTCCTGATGTTAATAAAAAAAAAGGGTGCAGTAGATGATAGCTGTTAGGATTTGTCAAAAGATATGCTAATCCAAATTTCTCAACGACCAGGCGAAGCTCAAGCCTTGTAAGTATGGTAGTGAAGCCAGAATGTTTATACACAGCAGAAACACAAACAGACTCACAGGAGTAGAAAAGAGTGAAAGGAAGTTTCTGATGAAAATCTTAGGACCAAAAAAAAATTGGCAGGAAAAGAATTTAATTTCTGTTTGAGATTGAACCAAGAATTAAATAATAAGTTTAAAAATGTCTCATACACAACTAAGAAAAAGATGTTAATGCAATCTTGTTGCAGGCCATTTTTTCTGTAATTGCTTAATTAATTACTAATTCAATGGATAACGCCAATGCAACTGTCTAATATGTTTATTGTTGTTGTACGCAATCACCTCTCATTGAGGCATTGTAATCGACAAATTACTTACATCGGTTAGTTACGGTATGCAACTGTGCATCTCCGCTTATTACCAAAAACATGTTCTGACTGCAAGCGGATAAACATTACGCCGCAATCAGAACACGTTTCGGGTAATAAGCGGAGATGTGCAGTTGCATACTGTAACCAACTGATGTAAATGATTCCTCGCTGACAATGCCTCGATGAGAGGTGAAATGCATATGACACAACAATAAACATATTAAACAGTTGCACTGGCGTTTTCCTTTCAATTAGTAAAAAGATATTAACTTTTAATGGCCATATCAACAGAACGAAGCCAGAGAGAATGGCAAAGAAAGTACTAAACTTTCAAGAGAACAGGGAGATTGAAGTTTCATGGGTTAAAGAAGTTCATCACGATCAGAAAAGGTGTGAAATCAAGGTGGAAGACACACAAGTGTTGAGAAGAAAAACTATGGAGGTAAGGGATCTGTCTGGACAGAAACCAGATGGATGTTCTCAGAAGATCAAAAAGCAAGAGGGAGGCAGGGAATGGAGGATTACTGGTGACAGAGGAAGGAAACTTGTAAGAGGAAATGAAGCTGCACAGAAATACGAGTTAAACAGTTCAGTTATTGATATGGTCGATTCTATGAAATATTTGGGAGTAATAGTACAAAGGAACATGAAATGGGACATACACATTAATTCGGTATTAGGTAGAGCTAATTCTAGGCTGCGATTCATAGGTCCAATCTTGAAAAATTGTAATGAACAAACAAAGGAGATAGCGTACAAATCTCTTGGGCGTCCACATTTGGATTATTGTTATGCCATTTGGGACCCGTTTCGTAAGGGGTTGATCGAAAGTATAGAGAAAGTACAGAGAAGAGCCGCTCGATTCGTCACCGCTTGCTACAGTCCTTATGAAAGCGTCACAGAACTGATTAGTAGACTAGGCTGGGAGTCTCTGGTAGATAGACGACACACGTTTCGTTTAAACTTATTGGTAAACATGCGTACTGCCACTTTCACTTACGAGTGTAGTGGAATACATCTTCCACCAACCTATTTGAGTCGGAATGACAGGAAAGATAAGATTAGAGAAATAAGGTGCCGCACTGATTCTTATATGAATTCTTTATTCCCTCGTACCATTAGGGATTGGAATGTACAGCAAAGAGATTAGCTTTGGTGCTGAGCACCCTCTGCCACCCACAATTTTGTGAATCGCAGAATATATATGTAGATGTAGATGTAGAAGCATAGTCCATATGTGGCTAATAGTAAGAGGGGGGAAATGAACAACCAATAGGATCACTCAGCTTCCTCATATACATTTTAATTGATAAAGTATGTGGAACTTTATATTAAGAAGTTGAAAGCATTAGAATATCAAGAAAATAAAAATTAAGGAGTGCCGAAATAATAAGGCTAAAGAAAGTGAAAGAAGAAATGTATTAAGTAACAGAACAAAGAAGACTGGAATGTTGTAGGCACATGTGAAATATGGAAGACACTAGGATACCAAATCCTGTACAGGAATGGAATGTTGAAGGAAGGAGGAAATGAGAACGGCCCCAAAGTGTTCAAATAGCAATGAGGAGATCTGGCCGGGATGCTTCCTTAAAAAGGCCATGTCCGAATTCCTTCCCATTCTTTCCTGTCTCTAAAGACCTATATGTTGAGAGACGTAAAAAAAAAAAAAAAAAAAAAAAAAAAAAAAAAAAAAAAAAAAAAAAAAAAAAAAAAGAAGAGAGAGAATATCTGGTAAAGAAGGGGAATATACACAAGACCAAAATATCGGAGAAATGTTTTGAAGATATGAATTTAATTTCTATGTTCCAAGTTTTTTATTGTTGTGTTGGAGTAAAACCTCAGTAGTGAGGAAAATCTGTGTCAATAAAAAAAAAAGATCACCATCATGATTAGACGTTTCTGCTTTTGCAGGTCATCCTGCACATGCTCTTCCAGTCTGGTGGTCATTCCAAGATTCCTCCCCCACCACTTGTCTCAGCCTCTCCGTCTGTCTTCACCTGGTCCGTCGCTCTCGCCCGAGGTCTTCAACTGGTCTCCCTCCCTTCCCCCTGTTCAGGATCCTCCCCTCATAACATGCCCCAGCCACTGCAGTCTCTTCCTCCTTAACATCTTTTCTAATGCTTCTTGTGGTCTCTCCCTGATGTTTTCATTCTCTATCCCTCTCAGAAACCTCATCTCTGCCGCCTGCAGTCTGCTAATGTCTCTCTTTGTCTGATTCCATATTTCTGAACCATTAGTCAGTATGGCCTAGTAATATACTTCATAGAGCATAATTTTGGCTTCCTTCCCTATGTTCCACCTCCAGATTACATCCTTTATCTGCTGATACAATTGTCCACTCTTCCTCACTCTCTGACCTATTTCCTCCTCCATCTTTCCGTTGATAGTTATCTTGCTTCCCAGATACACAAACAATGCTAGCCATATGGAAGTGGAGACTTTCCCGGTGTATTGATGCAGTGGGGTGTCCAGCCGGATAGCCATTCCAATTTCTTGCCATGGAGTCACACATCTTTCAAAGGGCCAGTGTTTGTTGTTATCGTGATTATTTTGTTGCTTTCCACAATAATCTCCAGGCCATACGCCCTGTGTCTGCTTTCTTTTTCATCGCGACTGTGCTCCGTGTTGCAGGTCGCACCTGCGAGACATCCGCGACCGCTCGGTGCTGCGGCTGTTCGAGGCGACGGACGTGAGTGGGGGGGTGCTGCCGGGGGCGGGGGTGGGCCTCGCCCCCCCGGCCTGGGACCACGACCAGTCGTACTTCAGCGAGCCCGAGTTCGACTCCGACTACCACCACCAGCACATACACAAGTCCAAGGTCAGTACTCAGCACAGCGTAAGCCATACTTAGAACAAGCACACAGTGTGGCAGGACTCCACAGTGCGTGTGGTACAGGGTTCGAGTCCCGCGGACGACACCAGAGTCCGTCGGGTGGCCGAGTAGATACGGAATGATTGTCTACCGTTGACTGAGCTCTCCGATAGTAACTTCTTCTTGTCAGGATGATGGTGTTCTGTCGTTGACACCTGGTAATTACTTGATGACGCTGAATTGCCAAACTGCAAATACAAATAGCTGCTTCAAGCAACTAAAGTCTGTTAAAGATGTTATATTTTGATAAAAGGCTACATTGAATTCTTCGTGCTGGTCTAATACGGATTTAGAAGGTTTTGCGTGATGAAACAGAAGCTGCAAGCAAAGTTCTGGATTATTGCAGTTTACTTTACACTGATAAACACACAGCATCGAATGTAGGTACACTTCCACTTAACACTGTTAGTGGCACCCCCGCCATCTTGAATTTGGTCTGTTGCTGCCAAAATGGGGTACAGAGTGGTACCGTCGGTAGTAAATCGCGAATCCCGTCTTCTGTCCGCTACGCGAGGCTCTCCGAGACTGCTCACTGCCACGAGTACGTGTGCACTCGCGTCAAGTGCTGACGTGTTGTCACGGGCGGGCACAGTGCTACGTCGCGGCTGCCCTGCTTCTGCCGCTAGGAGCGAACTAAATTCACTTCACAGTTACAAAACATTGCAGGCATTCACCAGTCCCTGTACAATAGTCTTCATGGGTTTGCAGCCGGATATTTTCTTGAAACGATGGCAACGTTTCGAATATGTCGTCTGTCATCTTCGTCAGGTCTCTCGCTAACGAGAATCTGCAAGGTCACTGCAAAACTGCCGGACATTGGCAATGTGGAGATGGAGTTGTCTAGCTTACAGCGAAGGAGCTTATCGCATATAGAGCTGCGACACAAATAGACCGTCTGCTGACACGTGACGCTATAATTCTGTGCTGAGAGAGCGTGCCCTGTTAATTCTTCATTTTCCGTCTTTGCGTGTACCTCGCCTTCGTTCCAGTGGTCTGACGCCACGCTCTGATTGGGTGGCCCAGCAACTGCCTCTGTACGAGGTCCAGATTGCGCTTTGTGCCAATTGGGACGCTCTGCAACCTCCAGTAGACACCTCCGGCTCGATATTGCCAAATTCTGGCAGTTTTGCAGTTATCTCGAAGACCTGATGAAGACAACGGAAGATGATGTCAAAACATTGTCATTGTTTCAACAAAATACCTGACTGCAAACCCTTCAGCACTATGTTGCATAGAGTAAGCGACTCACCCTTTTGGTTTGGGCCGTTTGCCAACTTTTCTGGTGAGTGTCTGCAAATGTTACATTCCTTCTCCCCAGCCATTTCTCATCTCTAATTACCTCAACCTTAACGTCGCATTAAGCTGTAAGGAAAAAAGGTCAACCACTGCCGAACTGGAAACGAGAATGACTGCATTCGTCCAAACCGTACGGCCGGATGTGTCGCGAGGATCGTGGAACCAGTTTGAATCCAGAGTTAACATCATTCAGGATTCTTGTGGCATTCACTTTGGATTAATTAACAGTATTTATAACTTTATTTTAAAGTACTGTAGCTTTTGTTTTCTGCAACATGTGTGCACTTGAGTTATTAAATAGTAAAATAATCGTGGATCACAAAATAGTATCATTCAGCTGAAGATTTTTTATCAAGCTCCATCAAGCTTTTACAATTTTACTTTGTCATCAAAAATGGAATATTTCAAAACCGGAGACCTGTTTAGCCCAAGTCGCATTATGCAAATTACAGAGGAAAGTAAATTTTCATTCACTGTTGATTTGGTGGTCTTATTGCTCCAATAATTTTGTGAAAGTGTACTTTTGAAGAAAAATTTCGTTTACACAGCCAAACAAAGTGCTGAAAATTAATTCTGTGTGGTTTCATTCGACAAAATTATATTTTTTCTTTATTTCAACTTGTAAACCTGATAGAGGATCTTAAAATAACAATATGGCCGCCGGTAATGAAGTGCAGCTGCTTTACTGAGGTTACAGTCACAATACATCCAAAAAACGCATTAGGTGTAATTGCTGAATTCTGTACACATCTATTGTATTGAGTTGACTACAATAAAAAAAAAAAAATTTTAACATGTTATTTTGTTTTGTTTAATTATTTATTTTAAATTCTCTTTCAAACGACATTTACAAAAAGATTCAATTTGAATGAAAACTTATAGATGGTTCGAAAATGTTCAGAAAAGATACTTGTACAATGTATCTAGGAATATTTAATTTCTGAAGTTCTCCATCAAATGATATGTATCACACATAAAAAAAAACATAAAAAAAAGGTTACTGAAATATTGGAATTGTTGAAATTGGCCATTTAACTGTATTTTGAAAATCATGAGCTACAGGACGATCACTATAGTTTCTCTCTAAATCTTTGTTAGATTTTTTTTGTGTGTCATGTCCTAAGATCGTATAAATCACGGAATTAAAATAAAAACTCAAACTTTTTGTGAATTGAAGTGTCTCCAGCATTTATTTGCTACATGTAATTTAAAGACAAAAAATTTCATCTCCACACCAAATCCTATGTAATTATTTTACCCCCCTCATTCCCATTTTTTTTTTTCCCTTTTATGTTGTAGTTGCGATGAGGTTAGTAAAATCTAAAGTATTTGGCAATTACAAATATCACAGTTAAAGGTTTCATTGGTCATGAGGCTGCGACAGCGAATCCACACGGTCTGTGTTTTTCACACCCAACACACGGGAACGCCTGCTGGCTTATAAAGCTAAGTGTCTATGAAGTAATACTGCGGTCATTTTTGTGAAGATAATATCTGCCGCTTTAAAGTGTCTTTGATCACGACTGTGACTTTATCGTTGAAGTCTGGTTGTGCGAATGATCTTAAATGCTAGTTATTTTCACTGGTTATTTGTATGAGTAATGATTTTACTGATTAATCCCTCCATATAGAGGGATAATTGTGGGATGTAGCAAACTGAATGTCTAAACGGAATATTAACCACAAAGGAATATAACAAAAATTACGATATCAGAAACAACCATCACAACCGATAGGTGAAATGCACAAAAATGGTGAAACACACATAAAACATTGTAATTATTTGGCCCTTCATTAGCTATACAATGTGTTGGACGCTAGATCGAAGCTGTGGACTAATTGTTGCAATTTCAAGCAGTTGTGCTGACAGAAAGGGTGCTGATATGTTTAAAAAAAAAAAAAAATAGATACTAAATGCCTCTAAATTTTCCTGCTTTCACAACACCTATCTTCTATTTCCATCCCACGCTATCTCTACCTATTATGCAACATCATTCTCCAGTGGTGATGTTTAATCTTTCTGAATTACCATTCATTTTATTATTTCTTATATACTACATTATATTTGCTATCTATTTGTCCTTTCTTTCTGTCGATAATATGTTTTTACATATTATTATCTCAGTTTGCAAGTCTTGTGAATATTTTCAACAACTTATTATCAGAGTTCTCTTTCCTTTTTTCTCCGTTTTGTGTGGTGACAGCTGAACATCACATTTCGGGGGGGGGGGGGGGGGGGGGGTGGAACTATCACTAGAGATGTGGCACATACATTTTACAAACAAATTCAATCTGAACTTCATAGGAAAGAGGAAGAGACGCTGTGTCCTCACTTCTAACACGGATCCTGCAGTACACACACTTTCTTTGGCCATTTTTATGTCTTCATTTTTTGTCACTTGTTATTGTATGCCTGCCTCCCCAGATTGCAGCCATCATGCAATTAAGATTTCAGCTTTGTTTGTTGTTGGATCCCTCCTCTGTATGTGTATTTGTTAGCGAGCGTGTCAAATGTAAAAAGTGACTGTCGTTTAGCAATAAGAGAGGAATAGTCTGTACTGTGTGGTGTCCTACAAAATAAAATATGTTCATCAGTATTTAGAGAAAAACCTGTATGCTTCTCCTGTTTCATTTGATATCAATATTTAAGGTGTAGAACTTGGAAATAATCCGACAATTGTTTGTAACGAATATATTTACAAGCACTATTTAGAATAGTTTACTAAACCCCTCAAGTGCACTCAATATTTTTCTTAGCGACATTTCTTTTTATATTTTCACACCTATATTTGATACTGTTTGGACTGAGTAGACTATTGAAAAAAATAACAAGAAAACTGTTGATGTTTAGTTGGAGTTGTTAAATGAAATAATTCGTGGTTTTACAACCAGTTGAAACATTTTTGGTTTGTCACATATTCCTTCTATTGTTGTAGCTTGGCATATAGCTTAAACTGGAATCTGAACTAGAGTCAGATTTATCTGAACTAGAGTCAGATTTATCAGAACTCTCAATAGTTCCTGGCTATATTGGGACATTTTGAGAGCTTCTCGATGTGTCATGCAGGAAATGCCTACGTGTTTTTAATACGACTGAGAAGATTTGTTATGACCAAAAAGATTGGGAGTAAATTAAACTATATCATTTTGGGAAAATCTGAGTAAAATTAGGGTTCAATAGGAATGGTTTTTTCCCCAATTCACTAGAGAATAGTGTTTCCCCGCGGTAATACACTGGTGTTCCACAGCAGTTCAGCAATAGATAAGCCTAGCCTATATAAAGCCGACCAGCGCAAGCAGTCGGGGATAGTTTTTGAAGCAGGCCCTAAAGACGAGAAGAGCTCTGTGATGGGCAGCGAACTATGAGGTTAGGGACTTTGAAGATTTTAGCAGTGTTGAAATGGGGAACTTTGAAAACTTCAAACTGTTATATTAATGATCAGGACAGTAGATGCTATTCCAGTATGCCATAGGATGATCTTTCAAATTTCGAGGGAATTTTCTGAAGGGCTGGCGACAGTGTGTGTGAGTGACAACACCCTGCAATCTAATCCAAGGAGACGACGGTTCCGATGCCCTATCATTTCTGGTACCTCATCTTGAACTTCATAAAATTCAAGGATATAAACTTTGTTTACGCAAAAACTGTTTTACTCCATAAACTTTACCTCTTGGGGTAATTATGGGGGATTGGCGACCGTATAGAGAACCTATGGAAGCATACTTTGAAGGTACCAAGCATCACGAACAAGCTAATGTGAATGTCACATAAACCCCAAGCTACATTTAGGCATCACAAGTTGTTTGTAACGAATATATTTACAAGCACACTGGAGACGTGTAGTATGAACTAGTATTATTTGGAGTAGTTTACTAAACCCCTCAAGTGCACTCAGTATTTTTCTTAGCGACATTTCTTTTTATTTTGGCTATATTTTATATTGCTTGTACTGAGTAGAGTATTCAATATATATATATATATATATATATATATATATGTGAGAAAATCGCTGATATTTAGTTGAAACCTTTAAACGAGTGATTTAATTTGTGGTTTTACAACCAGTTGAAAGAGTTTTGATTTGCCAGTTATCCCACCTGTTGCTATGGTTTAACCTGGGATCTGAACTGTCGACAATTCCTGTCCTCATTTCGACTTTACCGCAGGACAGATCATGTTGAAAGTTTCTCCGTGCGTGGTGCGGGCAATGACTCCGTCCCGCGGGTCAGCTGGTGTACTTGCGCTGTTTGCTGTGGTGGGTCCTAGTGGGTAGTTCCGTGGGTTTTGGGCAATTGATGGAACACTCTGAAGCTTACTGCTGATAAATATTTATTCCAAAACTTCTTTTTTTTGTTATTATTCAAAATACGAGGTAAAAAAATTAACAACACTATACTAAAATATTTTTACATAAATAATTCATTCAGACATCCATATTCCACTTACTTAAAAATAAAAACTAAGCTAAAATAGGCGATTGACACAGTGTATGGCAGAAGTGAATGTGCCGCCATTGTGGGCGGAGCTATCAGAGAAGTGGCCAGATTCAGCCCTTGGATCATACGATTCGATGGAGACGCTATATACAGGGTGTGCAGACGCTATATACAGGGCGTGCAGACGCTATATACAGGGTGTGCAGACACTATATAGACGGTGTGCATACGCTATATACAGGGCGTGCAGACACTATATACAGGGCGTGCATACGCTATATACAGGGCGTGCAGATGCTATATACAAGGTGAGCAAGAATTAAAACTATAATCCTACAACCACAGATACATCACATCATGTCCTACTATACGACAAAGTTTTATTTTATTAAAAGTCTCACCATTTTAACATTGATTTTTTAAGGATTTTTTTTTCAAAACATTTGACATTGTTCAGTTTATTCCATGCCATTTCTACAAATTAAAAGACTATTTGAACCTTGCTTTTTTTAAAAAATTTACTCAAAGACATTTTAGTCCTTTAAAAATAATGTTCTTTTTTTAAGCGTTAAAAAACTCATAAAACATTTAATGATATAATTATTTTATACTTCTTTCATAATGATTGTTTTGTTGTAGTTCAATATGCTAAAGAGACCATTGTGCTTTTTAAACATGTAGTAAAAAATTATGATAATGATTTTTTTAAAAAGATTTTTGTAATAAATAGGGTCAAAAAGTCTTAATTTGGAATGGAAGAAACTGAACAAAGTCATGTTTTGAAAAAAAAATCAAAAAAATCTATATTTCGAAAATTGTGAGACTTTCACTGAAATACTATTTTGTCGTGTAGCAGAACATGATGCGACCTATTTGCGGCTGCAGGATTATCCGTTCATTCGTGGACACCCTGTATAAATAGAATTGTAGACAAATAGATTACTTCTCAAATATTTCCGAACTGCACAATCTTTGTTATTCATCCGATCCAAGACTTTCCTCACATATGTCAGTAGTATAAAGCTGAATCAAAGAAGCACACAACTGGTCATTCACAAGGCTAGACATAATGAAAACAGAAAAACTGATAATTTATTGCAGCAGAAAGATGATGAAATTGAAGGAAATACATATGTCACAGAGTGAAAACCATTTGGATAGTGATGTAAAAAGAGTAGTTTGTAGAAAAATCATACAGTTATAGCCGGTCCCGGACTGGACTGGTTAACTCGTGGTCCATGTTTTAGAACTGTAGAGTTTGTTTTGCTGGGTATAGAGCAATGAAGATGATCTGATAAAGTATGAACGTGTGGTGATTCCACTGTCCACTCTAATGAAAAATGATGCAGAATGAAGTAAAACCATCTGTAATGAGGAAGAGCTGTTGAAATCTATAAACACCCATTTTGGACTGTGTCCAGTTTTATCTGGACTGCATTTCCTCTGACGCGAGTACGATGGCGTTGCGAGTGTCGCTGCTCTCTGGTTTCTACCTGCGCGCCTGTCTCGTGCCGTCCCGTTCTCCTCAGAACTTCCTGCACTCGGGGTTGGCCAGGGAGTAGAGCGCGCCGGAGTATATCTTCTTGGGCGTGGCGCGCCACGAGATGATGGCGGCCGCCTTGAAGGGCTCGGGGTCGCAGCCCGAGCACACAGACATCACCTCTTCCACCTCGCCCTCCGCAGGCTCGCGCGGGTACTCCTCCGCGTCCGGGTGCGCGCCGCCCGCCTGCTGCTGCTGCTGCAGGACCAGCGGGCCCGCCAGCTTGCCGAACGAGAACGCGCTCGTCACCACCGGCGAGTCTGTCGGCAGAAAGCGCCAACCTGTATAGTGTGTAAAGTGCCACCCTGTATAGTGTCTAAAGAACCACCCTGTATAATGTGTAAAGCGCCACCCTGTATAGTGTGTGAAGCGCCACCCTGTATAGTGTAGTGTGGTAATCACCACCCTCTATAGTGTGTAAAGTGTCACCCTGTATAGTGTAGCTCAGTAGTCACCATCCTGTATAGTATGTAAAGCGTCACCTTATATATTGTAGCTCAGTAATCACCACCCTGTATAGTATCTAAAGTGCCACCCTGTATAGTGTAGCGCGGTAATCACCACCCTGTATAGCATGTAAAGTGACAACAAGTACAGCCTCAAAAGTGCCCTGCTGTATAAAGTGCATAGCACCACCCTGTACAGCGTGTAAAAAACACCCCTGTAGCGCCGTAATCACCACCCTTTATAGTATATAACGCACTAACCAGTATAGCCTGAAACGTGTCACCCTGTATAAAGTGCATTGCTTCACCCTGTAGAGTGTGTAAAACAACAACCATATAGCGCCGAAACGACCTCCCTGTATAGCGTGCAAAGTGACTACCAGTACAGTATACCCTTAAAAGTGCTAACCTGTATAAAGTGCATACCAGCACTCTGTAAAGTGTGTAAGAAAAAACACCGTATGGCGCCATAACTACCACCCTGTATAGTGTGTAAAGGGACAACCGATATAGCCTTAAAGTTTCCCCCTATATACTGTGTAAAGCACTACCTGTCATAGTGTGTAAACTGTCACTTGACACAGCGTATAAGGCTACAGCTGACACGGTGTGTAAAATGCCAACCGTTAAATGTCAAAAGCGCCATTCTGTGTAGGATATAATGTACCATGCTGTGTAACTTTGTAAGGCGCGCCACCCAATGTAAGCTGTAAAGCGCCAGCCGTTATACCGTCTAAAGCACCACCCTGTGTAGTATGTAAATCGCCACTCGATGTAGTGTGTAAAGTGCCATCCCATATAGTATATAAAGCGCCACCCAGTACGGGGTGTAATGTACTACCCTACACAGCGTGTAATGCGACACCCAACATAGTGTGTAATACATCAACGGATAGAGCATACAGCGTGTAAAGTGCCACCTGCCATTGCTCACCTGATGTATCGCGCTAAGTGCAAAACAATGCATTATCAAAAGCGCCCCCTTTTGTAGCGTGTAATGCACCAATTACGTAGCACGTAAAGCATCACTCCATTTAGGGGTAAAGCACCCATAGGTGTAGCTTGTACAGCTTCATCTTGTTTCTCATTGTGTAGTGTGTAAAGCAGCAATCTGTATTGAATGCAAATAGCGTTCTTGTGTTGCATGTAAAGCACTATACAGTGTGTATAGCAGCGCTCTATATGTGAAAAGCCACCCTCTGTTATAAGCACCCTATACAAGGTGTAGAGTGTTGCCTTGCTTAGCACTCAAAGAGTCATCCTGCTTAGCGATTTGGCGTATAAAGCATAAATCTTAAAGTGTTTTAAGAGATACCGTGGATATCATGTAAAACGCCACCACCCTGATCAGCGTATAAATCGCCAAGTGGTGTAGTGTGTAAAGTGCTGTATTATATAGTCTGTAAATTTCTATTCTGTGTAGCATGTAAAGTGACAACTGGTGTAACGTGTAAATTGACAACTTGTGTAGTGTGTAAATTGACAACTGGTGTAGTGTGTAAATTGACAACTGGTGTAGTGTGTAAAGTGACAACTGGTGTAGCGTGTAAAGTGACAACTGGTGTAGCGTGTAAAGCAACAACCAATGTCGTACAGGAGGGGCAGTCAAAAAGTTCCCTGAATTCTGTCGCAGTGTCGGCATTTGTGATGCTATTGTTATGAGTTTGACAGGTCTGAACAGGCAGTGTAGCTGAAGGTAGGTCTGTGTGGTAATCAGCTGGCGCGATGTCGCAGTTTGAGCACAGGGCGAACATCAAGTTCACGTGCAGATTAGCGAAATCTGCTTCAGAGACTTTGTTAGCCTTAAAAACAGGTTACGGTGACGATTCGTTAATGAAAGCAGCCGTTTACGAGTGGTCTTCAAGATTTAATGGTGGACAGGAATCGCCAGAAGATGAGAGTGGCACAACCTCCATAAACGAAGAAATGGTCGAGCAAGTGAACCAGTTAATCAGATCAGACCGTCGACGAGTTGGCACAAGAAGTGGAGACCTCTCACGCAATCCTGGCAGATGATCTGAAGATGAAACGTGTCACTGCAAAGTTTGTCCCGAAGCTGCCGAATCCAGACCAAATGGAAACTCGGAAGTTGACTGCGGCCGAATGTTTTGAACTAAGCACAGAGGACGTGACGTTTCTTCAGACAGTCGTTACTGCTGACGAGACTTGGGTGTACGCTTACGACCCGGAGACAAAGATGCAGTCATCAGAATAGCACACAACGTCCTCTCCTCGACCAAAGAAATCACGTCATGACAAATCCAAAACAAAAGTGATGCTCATTGCGGTTTTCCACAACGAAGGTCCGGTGCACCGTGAGTTTCTACCAGCTGGACAAACTGTTAACGGCCCTCTTTACGTGCAAGTTTTGATAAGACTGAGGGAAGCAATATGAAGAAAACGTCCCGGCAAACGGCGAGGAGGATGGTCACTGCATCACGACAATGCTCCCTCCCACGCATCCATTATTGTGCAGACATGGCTTGCAGAAAGGAACATTCCAGTCCTCCACCAGCATCCCTACTCACCGGATTAAGCGCTATCGGATTTCTGGCTCTTTCCCAAGATGAAAATGGGGATCAAAGGTAACTGCTTTGCCACTGTGGAAGACATCAAAACCAAAGCAATGGCTGTACTTAGGAAGATACCAAAACAGTATTTTCATCGTTGTTTCCAGCAATGGCAGGAGCGGTGGAGCATGTGTGTGTGTTCAGAAGGAGATTAGGTGAATGTGTACTTATGTTTTGTTAATAGAGAGTTACAGCGAGATTCCGGTAACGTTTTGACTGCCCCTCGTGTGAAGCAGCCCACGGTTTGGTGAGGTGTGTTACCTGACTCGCTGAGCAGGTGCGACGCGCTGGACGCGAAGAACGACTCATCCGCGCCCAGCAGCGCCCCTCGCTTGGCCGGCTTCTTCTCCGGCGCCGCCGCCGCCCTCCTCGAAACCTTCTTCGCAGGCGCTGGCTCCGTCGATGTCGTAGTAGTCGACGACAGCGCCTTCTTCGTCAGCTTCGCTGGCATCTTCGCCTTGTACCTGATCACAGACGTAAACAGACACCGTAAATATTTTACTCTCGATGAAAGCCACCGGTGCTTTTCCCTGTTAGTTACTTGCGAGAGTTACTTTGGGCCGATACTGACACGTGGTTCGGAAGCAAGGTTTACGGAAGAAAAGGCTATCGATAGAATTCACGCCATAGAGAGAAAGCGCAAGAGGAGTAAGGTCGGTACAACGAGAAAAAAAGCATGTAAGGAAAGCAGTTGAAGAGTGACGGCAATCCTCGGAAGAAAACACAATAAGATGGAGGATCCTTCACGAGGAAGAAGAAGAGGACAGAACACGCTGGAAACTGTCAGTGATGATAAAAGATTTTGTTGTTTATGCAGCCATCATACTATACTATTATAATATAATTTGCTTACGGGATTAATGCTGGGTTGAATACTGCTACTTCTTGTTCCGGACGTTTCGACCAGGGCTTAGGTCTTCATCAGCGGCCGTCTACCGAATGTGCTACAGACTGTGATCTGCTGGAGACTGGTGTGGCTGGTTGTTTACGTATTTGTACTGTCGATAGTTTGACAATATCGATTACCCAGAGATATGCTTTTTACGATTTAATGTCTGTGGGTCCAGGGTTAATTTTTTATCTAACACAAATTTCCAAGCCTGGCTAAGATGATAAACAAAACAGCACTGCATAACTACACAAACTCGACACTTGGTAAAGAAAACAGAACGACCATTCGCAAGTAAATACACATAGTGCAGTGCAATAAAGTGCAGTGTTCTGAATCTGAATAATGAAGACACTTCTCACCAAAAATGCAGAAGCACTGGTGCTGAGAATGGAACTAAAAGAAATGCAAGAGACCACAAAATGTAAGTAGATAATAAGTTAGATAATAATTCATTCCACACAAACACAACTTTTGTACGTAATTGATAGAAGAAACCTGCTGAAGATGCTTCTGCAAGAGAAGTGAAACGCGTATGGGAGATCAATAAATACAGAAAAAGTCAATTCCTTTGGCGTAATTTATTTGTTAATACTATCAGTAATTGAGGAAAATGATCCGCAACATGCCGATATAAACTTAGACTGTTGGTAGTGGTAGTGTGTTACCTGGCGGTGGTGAACTCCTCCCTCTGCACCTCCGACACGGCCGCGGGCTCGTAGTGCTCGCTGTCCTCAGTGTCCTCAGTGTCCTTAGTGTCCTTGGTGTCCTGCCTCTTGAAGAGCTTGTGTGTGGGCACTGCGCCGAATATGGAGGAGGACGCGTCCAGGAACCCAGACACACTCTGCGCGTCACCCCCGAACACGGCGGGCTGGTCTGAAACAGACGCACACTGTCACTACATCCCTGAAGCTAGCTTACATGCTGAAAGGTTGTACTGACATGCCACGAGTTTGGTATCTTACACTCGCATACTAAATGGTTACACGTATCTCAGGGGGCGTCCGTTAATTACGTCAGGTGTTTTTTTTTCGGGAATTGCGGACTCTTGTCACCCCTTTTGACACATCTGGTCGAACTCCCCTAATATGACGTAGTTTTTTGAGACTTTTTTTCACTTACCTCTCCTTCTTGCCTCCAACCTAGTCTACACCCCCGTCGTTCGTGGACTTTTTTTTTTTTTGTTCTAGCTTTACTGTTAGTCAAGAATTTCATAATTTGACTTGAGATTTCGCCGAAGCCCCCCTCCCGTATTTCACCCCGCTCACACTCACATGCGAAAAGTTTGATATCTTTCACTACCGTACCAGAACATATTTCACTCTAACATGTGCAAGATTTGTTTGTATCGTATGTTGCGGAACGTCCATAAATCACGTGAGGTAAAATATAGGGGGGGGGGTCCGGCGAAATCTCACCGAGGGGAGGGGGTCAACGAAAATTTCACCTCAGGTTTTGGAATTTTTTGTTAGACTCTAGAGCTAAAAAAAAAAGGTCTACAAATGACACCAAAGCCAATTTTAGGGGGGTATTTGGTCGAAAAGTAGGGGTGTAACCGGCTCTGGAAGGGTGAGTCTTAACAAAAAGGTAGCGACGGGTGATTTCTAGGGGGGGCAGTCTCATGGACCACATCTCACCACAGGGGGGGGGGGGGTCGGACCAGATCTCACGAAATCTCACCAGAGGGGGGGGGGGGCCGGAAATCTGGAAAAACACCTCACGTAATTTATGCCTGCCCCCTCGTTGACATGCCAAAACTTTAACTGTAGCTTGCAGCGGTCATCAACAGTTTGATTCCGAGAATTTCAGATGTCACTGTCAGTGATTTCTTAGGATCCTCAGTGACGTCACATCAGACTATTCACTACAGAAAATATTTGTAACTGAAAAATCTGTAGGAACCGCAGTCCACTAATGAAACTCATAAACACGTGTGGTTGTGGTGATGATGATTATCATGAAGTGGAACGCATGGCAAGGTGATTGCAAAACGATGATGCTCGTACCAATGTGAACAGTACTGTTGTCACTTCTGGTTATGGTTCACTTTCGTGAAAGGTGTAGACAATCAGTTAGCAGTTATCTACAGAGAAAGCCCTCGCATCGCTGGTGCCTGCTCTATTAGAAATTCGTTCTGTACGGTGCTCCTCTTACTGGACGAAAGAAACCAGGAACACCGATCGGCCAACCGAACAAAATGGCCGTTTTTTCCACTACTGTTTGCTGAGGATAAATAACCTGAGAAACTATACCCCGGCAGTATCCATCGCTCAGCCGTCACATCGGAAACAATAGTTCCCTCAAACAGTTCACCTCTGATGAAACACCTGTTGCGGCTGCTCAACGCTATAATTTAGAGTTAACTTGATCCTTATGTCTCGAGATAAATAAACTGTGTTTCTTCTTGATACTATGCTCTCTGCTTTGTTGGATCGTCATCAGAGTAATTTTTTTTTTTTTTTTGTCCCACAATACATTTTTATCTGGATGTGAGAATTGAGTCTGCTGGTGTACTCCTACTAAACAGTTTTGAAGAGTATTCAACCGAAGTCTTAGCAGTTTATTTCGCTATGTTGGTAATGTGATGCTAGGAATACTCTCTTTCCAACCTGAAGAGCCACCACACAGCCAACTTGTAGCAGATGCGGCTGCGCTGATTAAACAATAGTTAGGATTTGAAGATGTGACAAGGAAAACATTCGATACTGCTCCGATGGGATGTTGACGACCCTGGCTTAAGGGTAGTTCCTTTTTGGCCTCCTGTGAACCCCCTCCCCTCCTCTCTCCCCACGTAGCCCGACGTGGCTTTTGTCTCTACCCCCCCTACCCCTCCCCCCTCACTACTGCGTACCACGTAGCTTTATCCCTATTGATTCCAGAAGGCATTTTGTACTTTTTTCTATTGTCAGACTATTGTAGTATAGGGACGCTCCCTATTGACGGACGATGAAATCATTCATTGCCACTGTGATTAACGACCAATACCAGGAAAGAACAATCCATCATAGAGGCTTCTATGTCTTCAGACGGCGATACAGTGGTTAGAACAGCAACAAGACTGTGATGCTGCCGAACCGCTGTCCTTAAAACGTTTGCAATATTTAGGGGAACTGCACAACTTTCGGCACCTGCCAGAAACTGGTGCTAACCCGTTGAAATTTACAGCAGTCGCTTCGTCAAAATGTCCTCTTGACGCTTTGCGATCATGCATTGCGGAAAAGTTGCCAGGATTTAATTAAAAATGCCGAAATATGAAAGGCTGAGCAACTGCTAAATCCTTTCATCACTGCTAAAATAACATAAAAATTATCGGTACAGGGATCATTTCAACCTAAACAGTTTAGTTTTATCATAGAAATCGTGGTTAGGCTGAAATACGGCCTGGACCAAGTGATAAAAAATTGCGAAATTTTGGCTATGCGGCATCGAACACGCAAAGGCGAATTTGTTTACAATGGAAAATATCTATTATCTCTGGTTGCTCGTTGCTATGTAAGATGGCGGTCATCACCGTATTACAACTCGGATTAATATTGCGTGTTTGTCAATTTAGTGCGACTTTTTTACAAAGGAGTATAGCTGAAAAGGCATGAAAACATTACAACAAAGGATTAAATCAATATTTTAAGAGACTGTCACTGATTTTTTCAACGTTGGCGGCATGAAACGGCAGTGCGTCATGTCATATTTCGGCATTTTTAATTAAATTCCTGGCAACTTTTCCGCAATGTGTGATCGCAAAACGTGAAGAGGACATGTTGACGAAGCGACTGATGCAAATTTCAACAGGTTAGCACCAGTTTCTGGCAGGTACCGAAAGTGGTGCAGTTCCCACATTTAGCAGTAAAATAGAAAGAAACTAGCGTGTGCTCTGAAAGAAAACTACAGTATAAGCCATAATGTATATCAACTTCGACCTTGTCAAACAAGAAATTAGTATTGAATGTTGTTGTTATCGTATTTGTAAAATCTGTGCAACACAGTACATCACATACACTATACACAATTGTGTTTTCCATTCGTAGCACTGCCCTGGGGCGTGCATTAATTACGTGAGGTCAAAAGGGGGGGGGTCAGGCGAAATCTCACGAATGGGGGGCTACGGAAACCTCACGTCATCTTTTTAGCTTCTTAAAGAACATTAGAGCTAAAACGGCCCTACAAAACAGAGGAGCTAAACAAAAGTATCAAACTAATCAGCAAGGGAGGTCCCACAAAATATCACCCCCCGGGGGGGGGGTCGATATTATCGGTAAAACACCTCTTGTAATTAACAGACGCCCCCTCCTTTTTTGTTTTATATTCCTCATATGCAGCTGGTGAAAATCCGAAAATCCCCGTCCCGAATGGTTAATTGATACTATACTGTATTACTGAAATACAAGTCACTGAATACAAGTTTTCGAAGTTTCAAATTTCTAAAATCATTGATCTATAATTTTTTTTACTACTGAAACTCTTAGCATAGTAAAATTGTAAAAATTCTGCCTGTACTTGGAATTTATTACAACAACGTATTTGAAATCTTCACTTCTGATGATTGTGAGGGCAATATCTCATTAAGGATGCACTGCATCAATAAAAAGGACCGAAATCCTCCTCTCATCATTGTTGGAGGTCTGAGGTACCCATCCGTTGAGAAATGTAACTGGAGAATTATTATGATCAGCGTGATCTGGATGTTATTTTGGCATGGTGCGCTGAATGGCAACTTACGCTAAATTGTAAAAAACTGCAAGACAGTGAACATAACTAACAATAAGAATCCGATTGTTCAGAAATACGAGGTAAACAATTGAGTTATTGATATGGTTGATTCTATGAAATATTTGGGAGTAACAGTACCAAGAAGCATGAAATGGGACTTAAACATTAATCCGTTAGTAGGTAGAGCTAATTCTAGGCTGCGATTCATAGGTAAAATCTTGAAAAATTGTAATGAACAAACAAAGGATATAGCGTACAAATCTCTTGTGCGTCCACATTTGGACTATTGTTGTGCCATTTGGGATCCGTTTCGTAAGGGGTTGATCGAAAGTATAGAGAAAGTACAGAGAAGAGCCGCTCGATTCGTGACCGCTTGCTACAGTCCTTATGAAAGCGTCACAGAACTGATTAGTAGACTAGGCTGGGAGTCTCTGGTAGATAGACGACACACGTTTCGTTTAAACTTATTGGTAAACATGTGTACTCCCACTTTCACTCACGAGTGTAGTGAAATACTTCTTCCACCAACCTATTTGAGTTGGAATGACAGGAAAGATAAGATTAGAGAAATAAGGTGCCGCACTGATTCTTATATAAATTCTCTTTTCCCTCGTACCATTAGGGATTGGAATGCACAGCAAAGAGATTAGCTTTGGTGCTGAGCACCCTCTGCCACCCACAATTTTGTGAATTGCAGACTATATATGTAGATGTAGATGTAGAGTAGTTATGCGCCAACTTATTCTACCAGGTTGTTAAAGCCAGTAAGGAGAAGAAGACACAGAGCGTGGAGGATGAGTGGTGAACGTTCTGGCCTCGCATTCGGTAGGACGCCGCTTCGAATCCCCGTACGGGCATTCAGATTTGGGTTTTCTGTGGTTTCCCCAAATCACTCCCGGCGAATGACGGGATGCTTCCTTCAAAAAGGCCATGGCCGAATTCCTTCCCGTTCCTTGTCCTCAGTCCCACCGCGCTTCTAATGACCTCGACGGCAGCGAGGCATAAAGCCATAAGTAAATAAAGAGAGGAAGCAGCAAGTAGACTGGACGCAGTACGCACCGGGCTGCAGCCTGGGGCGGGAGGCCTCTATCTGCTGGATGACGTGCTGGCCGCGGGGCGCGATCTGGCCGGCCACCAGCAGCGGGTGCTGGAACTGCGGGGGCGGCGGCGGGGGCGTGGTGGTGGAGGGCGGCTGCCCGTTGGCCGGGAACTCCTCGTGGTGGTTGCCGTGGTGATGCTTGTGGTCGCGGTGCGCCTTGCCCGCCGCCAGCGCCGCGCCGAACAGGTACACCATCGTCACCTCCCCCAGCATGCCCCCGGAGCCGGGGGGCGCGCCCGGCCCCTCCAGGAAGCCGCCCCCGGTCTGCCGCTGCTCCTGCCCCGTCACCGCCACGCCGCCTCCGGGCACCACGTAGCCCACCAGCTGCAAAAACGACACAACTCCAAGTGACGAGGCATTTGGCTACCTTCAACAACTTACGAGCAACTGCTGAAAGTGCCAAGCATGATCGCGGATGGTGGGATTTAGTACAGTTTACTGGAAATGTTTGAAGCAACAAATTATGCTGACGCTGTAGCCAGTGATTCAGCTTATCAACACACTTTACCGTGTCAAGAAGAATCACACAAAGAAGAATAACAAGATTAACTTTTGTATTAACACTGCAAGTTTAATAAAGTTCAAAATCCTCACCCACAACAGTCGCCATCATACAGTTCATCAGATATATATATATATATATATACCCAAAGGTTGCGGAATTCTTAGTTAAAACGGTCCACATTAACAATTCTTTACAAATCACACTCGCATTTACACAACTATAACCCACATGTCGGGTTCGCAGGCGTTCTTAACCGACTTCCGGTAAACAGGCATGCGCTACGGGGTCTCCCACGGACCGGCGGGAAATTTAACATCCACGCGGCGGTATTACAAATAACACAGCCGGTTCTCGATCTCCTAGTCCACCGGCTTTGGAAGCAGAGCCTATCATATGGCTATGCTACAAATTACAAGCAGTTAGACGCTACTTTGAGTTGTACAAATTTACATATTAAAATATCTTTATATTGGGAATATTATTACAGGAGCATCAGAGAAACAGCATACTGTAGGAGTTATCTGAGATGTGGTAAGGACATAACAATCCTTGAAACAAAAAAACTGAAGGACATAAGCTGGTACATATGGTGTAAGTCGATCATAGCATAATGTTAGATTGCTGGTGAGTAGTGATTTATTTTATTTGTTGACAGTTCAAATAAAGGCAGTTTGCAATTAATACAAGGCTTGCAATTAATACAAGGCTTTAAGTTGTTAAGTGATTTATATTAAGTGCACGAACAGTGTAACGCAACGACGTTTCAGTACTGCACATTAGAATTACGCATATTAAAGTCAAAACTAAAATAAATGTCGTATTCCGACAATTGTTGTGATTGAATTGCTTCCACTATAATTAGATTTCGACTTGTCATTGACATTTCGTCTTATTCTTTCCTCCCTCTTCAAACCAATACAAATGAATAGTGATCAGTCGTGATTGATGCTTTGTGCACCAAACTGATAGATCTTGACGACCCTTTCCAGCTTTACCAGTTTTATATCTGGTTGGCCTATTTGCAGCCAGCCAGAAATTCTGTTGATATGGAAACTGTTTCATTTTAGTGGCCTCTTGATAGGGCAGACGTTTTATTGTTATTCTTTAGTTTCTTCAAGGCTAATCCCTTCACAGTTGGTTATACAGTTAGGAATTTAGTTACATATTAAGCCTCGTCCCAAAACCATGCTTTTTGCTAGGGCGCTAATAGCCCAGATAATGACGTGCCCTGAAGCCCAAACAACAGCAAAAATAGCAGCTTGAACGCCAAAAGTTATGCTGCGCATACATACCTAGAGTCGGTGAAACCAACTAAAAATGGTGGCGCAGCTGATTCTACTATTTATTTTTTATTTTTTCCTGATTTTACATAGCCTACTACCTCGCTACCTAAAGTAGGCCCTTAGTTTCTACTGTTTTTGTTCTTAAAACAATTTATTTAAAAAAAATAGATCTGGTTAGTTACTCTTAAGGATTTAATTGTACTGCTCGCTAAGTGATAACTTCTATTATTACGGTTACTAAAATTTTTATGGCTGGGAGTGTTGAGAAAATAAAACGGCATGTGAGCAGCGGGATGTTTGCTCTAGGTGTACGGGATTTGGTTTTTAATATGTGCTTTTTTTTTTCCTGATGAACTTTACATGTGGGTATGTCCCGAATAGGGCGTCCCACAAATGTTTGTTTCTGCTAAAGTCCCCGAGGGAAATTTATTTAAATGTTCCTCGAGCACGTAGACTGGAAGGCCGCCTGAAAAGTGAGACGGTATTCTGGAGAATGCTTTGGTTCGAGAGAGTCTGCTGTGAGAACTCGCTGCAGGTGAGAGCTACGCTTGGCTGTAGCAGAGCAGCGCTAGGCGAGACTGCGGGAGTTAGAGAGCTGGTGGTGCGGCGCGCAGTGGCAGGAGAGGAGCGAGGCAGTTGCGAGGTGCATTAGTCAGTGAGAGAGTGGGCGCGCGAGAGAACCACTCCAGTCAGAGAGACAGCGAGGTCACTGCTGAGTCAGGAGATTTATTCGGAACGTTGCTAGACTCGAGTTAAATGGTGGTTGGAAACGCCCATTTATGTCTTAAGAGGGCAATGGGAGCAACCTTTGCACGACAGTAGCTTACAGTAGTTGGGTGTTTAGACTTGACTTTAAAGCCCAACACGACTTTACCCTGTTACATTGACGCCAAGGAGGCTCGGTATTTTTGTGACTGGATGTGGAAACGTCAGCTTAATCAGCTTATGCATATGTCAGAAGTATCGACTGGAGTATTCATATGTGAGCACCACTACTTGCTACGGTGGCTCAGTTCGACGCCTCTCGTGAGATGTGTGGTATCCTGTATGCAGACCATGTGCAGTGTCCCAAGCACACGCATTATACACGTAGTGGAGATTTTTGGTATTGTTTATGGCGTAAAGCCTCTACTCTTTTACCGGGAACGTTAATTTCGCAGTCGTGAACTAATTAGCGATACCCTTGCCTAGCCCAGTTGTGAGAAAAAAGCCGTGTACACTGACATTAGGTGTATTCTGTAAGTGCAGTACAAACAATGCTGTTGCTACCTGTAGAGTATTACAGGTATTCATACTGCATTCACCTCACAAACATTACTGTCTGTACTTCTGTTTCACACAATTCATAATTGTCACACCGACTTTGACAACTGCCAGTTAATAGCCCATTTTACAATAATTTTTTTAAAAAATTCGTAATTTAGCCAGTTTTTACCAAATTAACGTATTTTTCAAATTTTTTACTAATTTACAGAAATTTCTACAATCTTGGTCATGTTATTTTTTTTTTTTGAACAATCTCCCTACAATCTTCGGTTTTTTTTCTTTTTTTTTAACAATCTTCCTGTAACGAGAGTTTCCTATCCTGACGAACCTGAAAATTTTCTTTGGTGTTTTCGGTGCGATGGATTGTCAAAGATCTGCAGTAAAGAAAGTTAGTATTGAGATTGTTTATGAATAATAGCTGATCCGCCGACTGACCCTGTTGTGGAAGCCCCTGCCGACGCGCTCTGCGTTGACCCAGAGCTGCCACTCGCCCGTGCGGCCGTTCCAGGAGGCGCACGAGTGGTACCAGCGGTGCAGCCGCAGCGGGTAGTTGAGGCGGTAGAAGGTGTGCCCGCCCACGGCCAGCTGCCAGTAGTTGGAGCGCGCAGTCGTCGACACCCACGCGTACACGGCGCGCGGCTGGTTGTTCACTGCACACAAAACACAGGTCACCGGTTACACTCGCCACACCGTGCCACACGGTGCCACGCAGTGCCACACGGTACCACGCTGTGCCACACGGCACCACGCTGTGCCACACGGCACCATACGATGCCACACAGTGCCATATGGTACCACACGGTGCCTCATGGTACCACACAGTGCCACGCGATACTACACAGTGCCACACGGTACCATGCAGTGCCAAACGGCACCATACGATGCCACACAGTGCCATATGGTACCACACGGTGCCTCATGGTACCACACAGTGCCACGCGATACTACACAGTGCCACGCGGTACCATGCAGTGCCACGTAGTGCCACGTGGTATCATGCAGTGCCACACGGTACATACGATGCCACGCGGTACCCCATTGTACCACAAAGTAGATAGATGATTGAGCGCGTCCGAAGGCAGTCCTTTGGAGTGGTCCTACAGGTTTTACCGTGAATAGCTTATTTAAGAGAGAGTCCGCCAAATGGCGCATTCTCTTGCGTGCCTGAAGTGCTGTTCTCTAAACTGCAATTTATTTCATCTCCGGCCACGCTGTGCTGTATAAATTAGTTTAATATTTTAAAATATCATTATAAATTAATGTTATCTAATAGAATTATTCCTAGTTGCATTTAAAAATAATTCTTTTAATTTGCCTTATTCATGTTAGTTGATCCTCCTTTCCACATAGCGAATTTTAGAAACTTAGAATTAAGTTTGCTGCAAGTTTGGTAGTTAATGTAAGGACCGCATTTTATAGCTAAACTTGTGCCTTAAATTATGTAACAATTCTTATATACCTAACTCAGCAGTTTGATTTTCGATTGTTGCTGTCTCTATTAACAAGAGATATTGCAGGCTCTATTCTCCCTGAAATATAACAATTGGCTATTTAATCATTTCTATACCATTATAATAACAATTTGCTAGCATATTTAAAAAAAAAAAACTATTACTTGTAAATAACTTATTAGTGTTAGTCTACTAATTTCAGGCCTATGCAGTATCCATATTTCAATTTCCATTGTTGGTTAAAAATTGAAATTCACTAACATAAGTTATATTTATGGTCTTTTTAAAAGTACTTTTTATCTATTTGTTACATATATTTGGCGATTAAGGAAGAAATTGTATATCTAATATTAAATAAGCAAAAAAAAAAACAAAAAAAATTAAAAAATTGCTAAGCACATAGTACAATTTTTATTAGACTACACCAGCAGCAAGAACGAGGCACAAAATTAAGTTTTCCATTTTTTCTATGTTGCAGGTAAGCCTTTTCGTGAGTATTAAACGAAATCGCCGAGTGAAAAGCAGACACACTGGTATGTAGCGTACTTGTGTATACTGTATATTACCACACATTTTTGTCTTTTTTTTTTTAATATTCCTGTTTGAACCGATAAAGAAAAAAGGCGGATTGGGGAAGGGGGGGGAAGGTAGAGCGTCACTGAAACGTCTTATAATTTTATTCTTATAATTGGGTCCATCAAGCGTGAAAGGTGTCCCTTAAAACGAGGAGTCAGGATAATGCGAAGTGATGGAGCGCACGCTCCGGTGGCAATTTCCCTACACACCCAACTTCCCCCTTTCCTGCACCCACCTACATTTGCCCTCTACAAATTTCTTCTTTAATTTCTTTCAAAGTTTTCGGTAAATTATTCATCATTTCTCTTGGTAACTTATTCCAGTCCCTGACACCCTTACCTAAAAAAAGAGAATCTTCCCACACCCTTGTGCCTGAAATCGAGTGCCAGCTTGTGGTCATGATCATCTTTTCCCTTCCACGCATTACTTTCAATTCTTACTCCAATATCTTTCCATGCCTCATCACCAATATACGCCCTGTACACTCCCATGACCCTCTTCACCCTCCTCCTGTCTTCCTATTACTATTACTCCGGGATCCACTAAAAGTGTGTGGCGGATGGTGCATTGCACCTATCCAAAACGGTAATAGTTTGGAAGGGATATACGGGATATGGCAGGAGGCGCCCATGGGCTATTGTGAGGAACCATCCCAGCATTCGCGTGGAGTGATCTGGGAAAACCATGGAAAACCCAGATCAGGATGGCCGGAGAGCTTTATCGAAAGCTACTCCTGTCGGATTTTATGTTTACTCTCTCTGGAAATCCTTTTTATTCCATTCCCTAATCGCTCGTGGAAAAAATGAGTAAAGAAAAGAATCTGTTCTGGCCCTGATTTCTCTTATCTTATTTTCGCGGTCATTCCGAGATACGAATGTTGTTGGTACTAATATTTGTTTGCTGTCATTCCGAAATACGTCAGTCGTGAATTTTTCAATTAGCTTCTGTCGAGAGCAACGCCTTCGGTGTTCCAGGTCTTCCCAACCTAACTCCATCAACATCGCACTTACGCTTTCCCTCCAGCTATATATACCTGTCACGAATCGGGCGGCTCTTCTTTGGACCTTCTCTAATGCTTCCATTAAGCCCTTCCAATGAATCCTATTCCAGCTAGTTTCTTCTTCCATTATCCTGGTTAAAAATAATTTACCACTAGTGAGCATTCTATTCGAATAAAGTGTAGCTTGCCACCAGCGTGTTTTAACTGAACTAGCAGTCGCTGCGGATGCAGCACTGGCCACTGCTAAATCGTCACCGCGATCTCGTCAGAGCAAACGAATGGACGGATTCCTGCCTCGTGCGATGCCTCGGCGAACGGCGTACGTTCTGCCTCGCCCGTTCGTTCGTTGCCTCGTACTGATGTTTACCCGCGTTAAGTCGCAAGCTATGTCCGCAGATTTTAATTTGGGCTGTAAGCTCTCTAAATTTGAAAACACCATCCAGATTGCTGCGGTAGTTTTTGCGTGACGCCATTTCAAAGTTTCAGACACACGCGGCCCGTTTACATATTTATAACAGAGTGGGAGTTTCAGTGCGCCTTCACGATTGAAATGTTTCTCGCAGCAATGTTTTTGGGTCGGAAAAGTCGTCTTTCCTGATGGCGACTGGTATTTGAAGATATGCAAAGCAATCCCTGTTACGTGCGGCTTTCTCGCAGGCGAGTTGGCGCAACGTGTTGTATAACAAGCTCGTTTTCTCATTCGCCGCTCTCAATAGGAACCGGTCAGCTCCGTGTGTGACACGTCCCGACAACCCACAGCATGTGAACAGCTGCAGGGCACCTGGGTACAAGCTCAGCATGGCTCATTAGGTACACTGATTAAAAACTAAAGCCTGGGGTGAGAACTGCTTGTTGAAGGAATAATGTTTGATAGCAAACTCAACTGGGCAGAACACATTGGACAGGTGGTAGGAAAAAGTTACAAAATCCTTCATTTACTTGAGAGGGTGATGATAGGATGTACCAGAGAAGTTATGGAGTTTAGTTACAAAACATTGGTCAGACCATTGCTTGAATATGGTGGTGTAGTATGGGACCCACACGATTTGTTTATGTAAATTATCGCATGACAGTCAGTAACTGATATGATAAAGGAGCTGGGTTGGGAGTCATTGGAGGGTGAAGAGAGTGCTGGGAGTGTACAGGGCATATGTTGGTGATGGGGCTTGGAGGGATATTGGTCAAAGAATTAGGAATAGTGCATGGAAGGGAAAAGGCGACCATGACCACAAGCTGGCGCTCGATTTCATGCATAAGGGAGGGGGGAAATTATCTTTCATATTTAAGGGTGTCAGGGATTAGAACAAATTACCAAGTGAAGTGATGATTAATTTACAAAAAACGCTTAACGAATTTAAAAAAAAAATTTTTAGATTGGAAACGTATATGGGGAGGAATTTAACTCTCCAATTATAAAAGGAAATTAAAAAAAAAAATTTAAAATGGAGTAATTAGATGACCAGGGGAATTGCCACCAGAGAGTTAGCTTCATGGCGATTAAATTAATAAAAATAATAACACACTGGGAGGCAATAAGAGCGACAGAAGTTACGAGGAGGGACACTCACCTTATGATGTTCCGCTTCTTATTTTGCATTTACATAAATTCTTACTATGGGATTTTCGATATGTAAATAATTTTTAGTGTATCGGATTTCGATGTATCTGAAAAAGCAGTTTCATCAGAAAAAAAAACTATATATTAATAGTTTTAATGTATCGGTGTCGGAATTCGATATATCGAAAAATATCGATATTTCGTTAAAACCCTCTATGGCCCTACAAAATGTTGATTTTCAAAAATCAGTATTTTTGAGTTTGTCAATATCGGAATTAGATATATTCCAAAAGCATCAAAATATTCAATATACCAATATTTTCAATTGTAACAGGATACGAATCTGATACATCTAAAAACATTGATATATCGGAAAAATTCGGTGTATCGATATTTTCAAATGTATCAGAATGCGAATTGGATATGTCGGAAAAAAATAGCGATATTTCGACACATCGACTATTTTTTTTTTTTTAATGTCACTGCAGTATATCGATTAAGCAAATCAAATAACTCACGAATGAAAACGTTAGCAATTATTAACAAAAAAGATTAAATTTTGTGTACCAACATTTGTCAGCAAGAGCTTTTAGAAATACAAGTTCTGCTGTTTGACTACTGACATTATTAGTCACCAGAAGATTAATTGTTGATATGAAAAAAGGAATCCAAAAATAACGTGACGTCGTTTACGAGAAAAGTGCAAATTTATAACTTATCGTTAAGAAATAGGCTCCGATACCCAAATTTCACTGTCAATAAGTCATTGTAAATGAATGAGCCATAAATATCGCTATTTCTAAGGAATAATACAGATGCTTCGATATATCGATACGTGATCAGCAGTCCTCCGTTGCGCTGGGTGATAGTAACATTCGGGAGTGCGGGGGTTCGAATCCCCGCATGGCCATTCAGGTTTCGGTTTCTCAGAAATCCCTGCAGGGGAATGAATGCCGCGATGGTGCCTCGAAAAGGCAAGCCCTGAATTCCTTCCTGTTCCTTGTCCCAAATTCTCCAATAACTTCGACTACAACGAAGTGTAAAGCCAAAAAAAGAACTTTATTCCTGCAACCACTGACCCGGCAAAACTTTAGAGCATAAACGTAGCGGGCGCTGTGGATTACTGAAACCACGTCTATCAGCGAGTTCTGCAAATTCGTACTTCCACAGATTTTTTTCGCAACAAAATATTGTTTTAAACGCAGCAAAATATCATAAATCAGATAATAAGTATAGAAATACTTTGCGAAATTTTTCCCAGACTCCAAATAATTTGTCGAATTTAGTTCTTTTTGGTTATTTGTGTATGTTATTTGAAGAGAAGTTCGTAAAATATATAACCCACTATATTTAACAGCCACTTAATATTTCTTATGGCTTACGTCTGGTCGACGTCGAAGTCATTAGAGGTGGCAAGGAACGAGAAGGTATTCGGCCATTATCTTTTGTAGGAACCATCTCGCCATTTGCCATGATTGATTTCGTGAAAAGCACTTGTTATTTTCTTTTACAACTACATTTCTTAAAGTGAATTCAGTGTGGAATCTGTGTACGCAACTAGAGAAACTCAGCAGTGAATGAGAGTTTAACCAGTGCGCTGGCGGGGCGTGCTGTTCGAACGCGGATGTCTGTGCAGCGGCCCGACTGTTGCGCCACCTCGCCGAGCTGGCTAGCGCAGTATCGAGGGTGGTATCTGTAACCTTTGCGCAGCGTTAATTTGCTGCAGAGCAAGTCGCGTCACGACGCATTACGTCAGCCGCCCGTCCGGCCGCACTTACTCAGCATCGGACCAATCACGTCCATCACTACTTGCGGGCAGTTTATCTCTAACCCTCCCCCGTCATGTAACTGCAGTGTCTTGTTCGTGTTGTGAAAGCAGAATCAGGCCTACTCTTCCGACAGCACGAAATGAACCTGCTTTGGAAATGATGGGTGATGGAATAAGGTTACGGAAGAGTTTAACAAAACGTGACGTGAGGTGAAATTGGGGGAGGGGGTAGTCAACGGAAATCTCACCATATCTCACGAAGGTAGACGAAAGTCTCTCGTGAGCTTTTCAAATTCTTGAAGGGCAGTAGAGAAAAAAAAAAATGTTCACAAACGAAGCGGATGTTGACTTTAGGGAGGGGGGAGGGTGTAAGGGGCAGGTATCTAAAAAAAGGTCGGGAAATCTACGGGTTCGACCAGCAGGGGGAGGGGGCGTTAAAATGTGACGTCATCTTAGGCGCGGGGGGGGGATCCTGTCAACTCTCACCAGCAAGGAGGGGGGGGCGGGAAAACATCTCACGTAATTAATGGACGGTCCCAAGGAAGAGACCGGATGCTGAGTCATATTCGGAGACATGCGGGACTGTCAGGGTTGTGTTGAGATGAAGAGCTTTGAGGAAGTTAGTAAGCGATGCAGGATTCCATCAAACCAGTCGAGGGACAGAGGATATACCTCGTGAGTCATCTAAACCAAATACACAAATGGAACGAAGTGTATTTACACTCAATATTTCGGCGATCACACACTCTGTCGCCATGAAGTTCTCTCGAAGCCAGAAGACCCGAACTCTTATGGGTTCATGTAATTTTCCTGTCAGTCCAAATCTTTCAAGTTAAATGTCAAGCTATTACATCTTCCATAAAGTCCATACATCCTACGCCATACTGACTGTATGTATCGACCGCTACTAAACACAATATGCTAACAATGTCAAGCGCTGTCTTTAATAATGGGATCTCCAGCAAAGCAGACAACCCTCCTTGTAAATACTGAAGCAACAATCTTTAAAAGCCAAAAAAGTTTGATGAGACTAAAATAACTTGAACTAAAGTTGATAGGGTCTGGGAGTTGGCTGATAGTATAAGACGACACAACGCAGGGGCGGGACGGGGATTCGAACCCGCGTCCTACCGCATGCTCCAGGCCGTGGCGTCCTCTCTCTCCAACCAGTCTACGACGGCTCGTGCAACGTGCTCGAGAGTCCACTGAACCAGGTCGATAGCTCGCACATTATCGACGTTCGTGATCTGCCGCTCGCCAGACGGCGAGTCCCGGTTTACTCAATCGATCCGCTCGCGATAAATCGAAGTGCAGCGAGTCGACTTTCTATCTCGCAGCTGGCGGACCAGATTTCGGGAACCAGTCGTCCGTTCTCCCTGCTCCGAGAAGAGAGCGTCCCACGGCTGTCAGAGACGTTACGACACGCCGCAGGCCGCCTCTGGCGTCATCGCAGTCTAGCGGAACGCTCGGCTCCATACCAGGCCCGCCACCAACACTAAATACCGACACTTAGGAGTTAATGAAAATTGAATAATGACTGCTTTTTAAATCGAATTAATAATACGTTTCGAAAAATTGTCTTTTACATGGCACTGAATAATGATGGGTTGAAAAAAATGAAAATATGGAAAATTTACAAAAAATATTTTTCACTGTACTGTTATTATAGTATTCATTACATATAATTTTTTGTCGGAAAAAAATATCAGTTTGTTGAATATAGGTTGCTGAAATTATAGGCTACATTTACCCATTTTTTGGGCGAAAGGCACAAACCCTTACTGCGTCTGCAGTATTGCCGTAATATTTACGAAATTACATTTCACTGTATATTATGAAAAAAAATTCGAATCAGTAGCAATTAAAGGCAAGGGAATGGATTTATTATTTTTCGGGAGGAGTTTGTAGAATATTCACAGTGGCTGGTTACCAGTTTTGATTTATGGCAGTTCATGTCTTCCGGCCAGATCAGCACTTCACGTTAAGATGGCGACGGGGTTTCTGGTCGGCAAAATATTGTGTGTAAATACACTTCGTTCATTTCCGATATTTTTGGGTATTTGGTAAGTCATAACTCTAAGAGGCCTCATGATTCGATAGACAGTTTGGCCAAAGTAAATAAGAAACTCTGTTGCAAAACAATGGTTTTTTTGGCTTTTTTTTAAAAAAAAAAATGCTATTTGATCAAGTAACAGTGTGACTGAAAGGTATAGAGTTGCTACTTGACATTCTTTTGTCTTCATTCAAAAAAAAAAAAAACTCTTCAAAATACAAATATTAATGGAGTGAACCAGAGGTCGCGTTCCGCGCTGTGATGGCGAGTGCCTGACACTTGGTGAAGCTTTCATTCCTCAGCTATAGTGCGTTCAGTCAACAGAGGCGGCTGAAGGCTAGTCTGCCCTGACCACTACACGCCACTCGCCTACGTGGACACAGCGGTCTTCTCGGAGAGGGGGTGGTGAGCGGGCAGCGGGGACGTGAGGGAGTGAACAGACCATAACTCACCTGCGTACGAGAAGATGGGGTGGTCGTTGGAGTGGTTGGAGAACTTGGTCCAGGCACACAGCGTGAACTGGTGCATGTCGGGGACGTCCACCTTGTACTGGATGTACTGCAACACCACAAAACACAATAAGCTGCACAATAACACATGCAAGTATTCATCACGGGAGAGGGGGAGGCTTCACCCAAACATCAAATAAACATCTCAATAGAACGACGTTTCGGCGTCCTCTGCCGCCATTGTCAGGTGACTTGAATTTGACCTCCGAATCGTCGTGCTATACGAAAGTTTCTACTCGGCTACTTTCCTGGGAATATTTCATGTACATACAATGCCAAGAGAGCTTCCACTCTTAAATGAAACAAACAGTTAATTTCATGTTTTTTTTTTAAAAAAAAAGAAATATATATACAGGGTGTGGTAGATAAGTAATGAGACTGGCCGCCGCGCGGCGCCCCAGTCGCTCGCAGGGCGGTCTCCACCTGTACGTCACGTGGTGGGGGATCTGAGCTAACAATAGAACCGGTTCGCAGTCGCGTCGGAGCTCTGGTGCAGTGAGGGTCGAGCTTCGCGTATTACGTTGTTTGTGTGCCCGTGACACTTGTGAAAACGCTGAAGATGGATCGCTCGATAGAACAGCGGTATGCAATCAAATTTTGCTTTCGCTTGGGCAAAACTGCTTCGGAAACTTTTGCTATGATTACGGAGGCCTACAAAGAAGACTCCCTATCAAGAGCTCAAGTGTTCCGGTGGTTTAATGAATTTAAAAACGGGAGGGAATCCGTTGAAGACATGGAACGATCTGGACGCCCTTCAACGAGTCGTGTGGATGAAACGGTGGCCAAAGTGAAAGAACTCCTGGACTCCGACCGTCGTTTAAGTCTCAAAATGATCGCCGATGAGGTCTCCGTGAATAAATTTACGGTTCACCAAATTGTTACGCAAGATTTGATGATGAGGAAAGTTTGCGCAAAATTGGTTCCCCGAGTGCTCACCGCCGAACAAAAGCAACGACGAGTGGACGTTTGCCGTGAGATGTTGAATGAATTGGAAAATAATCCAGACTTTTTAGACAACGTAGTAACAGGCGACGAATCGTGGACATTCCAGTACGACCCGGAGACGAAAGCCCAGAGCTCGGAGTGGCACACACCGGCATCCCCGCGGCCGAAGAAAGCAAGAATGTCAAAGTCCCGCATCAAGACAATGCTGATTGTGTTTTTCGACAAGCGGGGGTTAATTCACAAAGAGTTTGTCCCTCAGGGGAAGACTGTCAATGCCGAATTCTACAAAGAAGTCCTTCAGCGATTGCACAGAGCCGTCAAACGGAAGCGACAGGACCTTGCTCAACGCTGGCGTCTCCACCACGACAACGCTCCGGCGCACACAGCGTTCCTCGTGACCTCCTACTTGACCCGAATTGGAGCTGAAGTTCTGCCACAGCAACCATACAGCCCTGACTTGAGTCCTCGTGATTTCTTCCTATTTCCGAAGGTCAAAAGATGCCTGAAGGGTCATCGTTTCGACGATATTCTGAACATCCAACGTGCTGTCACGAAGGTACTAACTGGGATAACTCAAACGGACTACAGTGGGGCCCATGAAGCTTGGAAAACGCGCTGGCAACGTTGTGTAGACGCCCAAGGCGAGTACTTTGAAGAATATTAACGTTTTGTACAAATAGGATCAATATATTTGTTTTTCTAGACTGTGTCTCATTACTTATCTACCACACCCTGTATATAGTGAAGTCTGTTTCCTTTTTAACGCACTATAGGTTATGCGAATCTGGGCAAAACTTTCTTTCCGAACTCAAATATTTCCTTAGGATGAGAGTTTGGTTCATTCTTCAACATTATCGGAAATTTTTGGAAGCTATTCGTATATTCGCTTTACATTCTCTCGTTGCGTCTTTCACTGACTTCCTGTTTTGTTGTGTAAAACAAACAGTAATACTTTTTTGTGATTTTGACACACGAGTACCAGATTATGCAAAAGTGTTGGCGCTGTGCGGAAATTCAGCATTGGAAAGACTTCAGGTAACCCATGTCATTTCGACGCATCCAGGTAAAAAATTCTTCCATTGATAACACTAATAAATTCAGTTGTGTTTTACTTTCCGTGCTTCCAGAGACCTTAGTTACGAGTATGCACAGCGTTTCTCCGAAATGCGGAATCTGCTCTCGGGCCTACTGTTTAGCCTGCAGTTAGTGACGAAGGCACCAGGTGGAGCGGTGGTCGGTTGTTGCCCTGTGCTGTACTTAAGGATTGCAATCCCGCAGTGTTTTCAATCCCGCGGGATTTGTGCCAATCCCGCGGGATCCCGCGGGATCCGTGCGGGATTGGTACAAACAGTTTTTTAACGCATATATTTAAAACATAGTTACTTAAAACGTTAATAAATTAAATAATAACTAAATTAATAAATAATTTTTAATTTTAAATGATAAAAATTAACAGTTAACAATATTTTGATTGGGAAAATGACATTACAACTTTTTAGCGTGTCTTAAGTGTATTTCGAGCTTTTACATTTTTGTTTGTAATCTAAATCAATTTTTAAATAAATAATAAAAATGGAAAATATACAGTCTTAGGTCATATTATGTGCCTTAAAATACATCATATAAATTTAAAAATATGATATGTTTTGCTTAATGGTCAAGTTACCAGAGTTTTTTTTTTTTTTTTTTTTTTTTTTTTTTAATTCTAAATAAACGTTCCATAACACCGAGAAAAGCATTACATTTCACAAAGTGAAGTGAATATACTCTGTAAAGTGTACACTTGGCTCAGCACAAGATCTCATAACTATTTGTCACTGCACAAGCACGAGACTTGGCCTTTTTTTGCGTGATTCATTATTATATCTCCTCATTCCTTGATTGATATTACGGTTGATTCAATGTTATTAAAAGAAACTACTCACCAACACGTAAACTGTCAAGTATTTCAGTTTTACTTATGTGGCGTAACGACGTTTTTAGAGTGGAAATTATTGTTTTTTAGTAAAAAACAATTTCTCGCGAAATGATTGCAGTGAAGTCCTCATAGGTTGTATCTCCGGATTTCATTGCAAACACGCGAAATTACACACGTGAGGAAGACGGCGGAGGCAGCCGTCGAAGTATGGTGTTCCTACAACACAATTCGTCGATACACCCGTGAAAATTTCATTATAACTTCTTTTACCTTTAGCCGAAATAATAACAAGGAGAAGAGGGATTAATCGAAAGCATGAGCGGTACATGTAAGCAGGTGGTTTTCGTCAAAGAAACGCATTGAGGCAGCGGCCAAAACAACAAAAAGTCAAAGGATATACAATTTCCATTTGATAGCTGTTAAATAAATATGTACGCGATCGTTAAAATTACGATAACATTAGTTTCATATCAACGAATAATCAAATTTTCAGCCGCAAATTAGGAAATTGTCACAATTACTTTATCTGCAAATACAGAAAATGGGAATAATGAAACCATGAGTAAAAAGCTTTAACCGTGTAGTTCAGATAACGTGTGCGACACTTAAAAAATAATTATATAGTTAGAAAATCGTACTAAATACGCACCATAACTTAAATTAAAGAAATGTGTACTGGAAACAAACGTAAGTTTTGACGAATACGTAAAGTGTATTTATTTACTTACGAAAGACGAAGGTTGACAAAAACAAACGCTTGTTCACATGAGTCAAATACCAACTGGAAGGGTACAGGCAAACAGTGCAAAATATCCGACAGAGACCGAGTGGGGCAGCAAGTCACGCAGGCTGACACGCGTTTCCGCCGGATTTTGCGGATCCGCTTAATTTTGTGCGGGATCCGCCAGACTGTCTAATGATGCGGATCCCGCGGGATTGCGGGATCCCGCTTTGCTGGATTGCAATCCCTAGCTGTACTCAGGAATGAAGCCGAGGAGACGGAGCGACAGGCATAGTATGAAGCCTGTAGGAGCTCCTCTCAACTACCACACGCCTCACAGGAAATAGGGAGAAAACTTCGAATTATAAACAAACAATTCAACGACCACTTCCAAGTTAAGAATTCATCAGAAATGAAGAAGTTAATCTTTAAAATCGTAACTCATTTGTCGATTACGGTAGCGCATGAAGGAAGAAAAATGGTTTGTCACCAAAAATAACATTCTGCAAATAATATGTCGAGTGACCACAAACTAAGGTTACAAAGCCTGTAGTGACAGGTGTACGTTTTATTTCATACAACTGATACACCCAACTGATGCTGTATAAATTATTTTCCTCTGCATGTCTAGCCACGTTGTTTGTCTCGAATTGTTACACCTCCTCGTTTATAGCGAGTCGTTGGCGTCCTAGGTATACCTTGAAGGAACGAAATAGGTAAAAGTCGCTTGGAGCGAGGTCCGGGCTGTAGGAAGGATGGTCGACGATCGTCGTCGGTGACGTTTTCTCTAGCGGCCGCAAACTTTTGACAGGATTTTGCGACATGCTCACGAGGCTCTGCCATCTGCCAATGAATTTCAGCCGCTACCAAAATCGAATAACTGAGCGGATTTCTTCGCAAGACAAGTTTTCCAAACGAGTCGCCATTTGTGATTACCCAGAACTAGCGCTGTAGGTGGCGGGTGGCTGAAATTCCGCACGGCTGCCAACCCCAGGTGTTAAAGTGCTTCGCCAAGGCCCGTCACTTACCGGCCGCGTCGGTCTAGCTATGAACAGCGGTATGTGGGAAATCGGTCGCCCAGTCGGTAAACATCGAATGCCCGGCTAGCTGAAACGACACTAGGCAACGTGGTGGGGAGGGCTAGTCTGTGGCGCGTGCTTATCCATAGCACCCGCGTATAAAGCCACCAGTACAACTACCGCACACTACTAATTTCTCGCATACTCCACGAATATTGCCGTCGTATCCTTAGTTTCTGATTATCACTGGTATAACAGATAATGTGATGTCGTTACATAAATAACAATACAGACAGAATGCGTGTGAGTGTGTGGTCACCTGGAAGTAGAGGTCCTGCGTGAAGGTGACCTTGTAGAGGGCGCACTGGTCGCCCCCTAGCGCCGGCTCCGCGAAGCTGGGCGCGCCGCCATACTGCGCGATGTCATGGCCGCCGACCTTGTTGACGAGGCTCTCGTAGGACAGCGCGTCCACGCCGGAGATAGGCCTCCAGCCGGGGGAGGAGACCACGGCGCCGCCCGTGGCGGGGCCCGCAACTAGCGACACCAGCAGCAGCAGCATCTCTGGACCCATCGCCGAGCGACCCTTCATTCCCGCCGCTCGAGTATGTTAGGCAGGACGGGCGGTAGCTTCCTCGGATTTTGTGCGATAGTGATTAATTTTCTACTAATAAAATAACTTTCTGGTGTTAATGTTTTTTAAATTCTTTAATATCTCTGATTATTATGCAGTTTGTTATTTGTTACCGACGATGTGAAAGCAATTTAATAACATAACAGGTAGTAAGTTCGTGATTGTTAATCCCGGCTAATGTTTTATACCGTGTCGACTTTTGTCAGTGCTACTATATGAGGCACGCTGTTGCCCTGACGTAGCAGAGTGTTTTTTCCTGTATCTTTTTACCGCCGCCTCTGTTGCACACCCACGTGTGTGACAGGTATTCGCAGAGCTGTTACGTGAATAAAGCGCTTTCGAAACTGTCGGGCCCGCGAACCTGTCCGTCTTCCGCTGTTCCTGTTTAGAAAGTAGTCTCGTCCCCTCACACGCAAAACCACTTTCTTCCAGCAGCTGCAGTTGGCAAATATTGGCACACCAGGTGGAGAGGGAGTCTGCAAAAGAAAGAGGCAAAGCGTTACGACATTATTAATCAAACATGCTTTAGTGTGTTTATATAAATTTTAATCTATACAGCAGAACCTCGATAAGTCGGATACGTCTACAACTCGAACGAAACCTTTGTTCCTTCCATTCAAGCAGCATAACCTCCATTACTCGAAATCTGAAACTTCAAAATAAACAGCATTTCCCTGCATTTTCCTTCTATAGCTCGAAGAAAATAAATTTGACCTCTGAACCTCGAATATATCAACGTTTGATTGTAACCACGTGACTCCATTTTGGCCTCCTGTGAACCCCCGCCGCGTCGCACAGAGTTTTTTTCCCTGTTGATTGCAGAAGACATTTTGTACTGCTTTCTCTTGTCAGACTATCGTAAATTATTTTGAATAAAAATCCGTCTTCTAACAACTGTTTTTTATTGACTTGTATCAGTGAGCAATAATGCTAAAGTGTAGCAAGAAACAACAGTGCAGAAAATTGCGGAAGGTGCTGTTCTAGACTGACATGTGATACCTGCAACAATTTTTAGTAAGTAGAGTTTATGTACATAAAGATTGTAACCATAGAGATAATTTAGTATAAAGAAGTGAATTTATGTTTGAACACGGATACTATAAAACAATGTATAGAATAATTATAGCAGATTGAACATACAGACGTTAAAATTTTAAAGCATGAACATATGTATATAATTAATGTACATAATTTATATAATTATTTATAGCCACTGACGATGCCCCACTCCACAAGGGCGAAACGCGTCTGGTAGATACAAGTCAATAAAAAACAGTTGTTAGAAGACGGATTTTTATTCAAAATATTTATGCAACAACTGCGGAACATGGCCTACAACAAGATTACTGTATCGTAAATTACATACGGAGATAAATAAATGAAGGAAATAAATATCCACATGCTGTTGTGAGTTCTGTATCTCATTTTAACCGTGACGAATAATATGAATGGAAAGCTACGTGGCCTGCCTCGGAACCCCCCCCCCCCCCCCACATAGGTTCCCAGCCAACCCCTACCCACCCACCCGTAGACGAACCACGTACTTTATGAATGCTTCCTAAGAAAAAGTGACTATCAATTGTAAAAAAAAAAAAAAAAAAAAAAAAAAAAAAAAAAAAAAAAAAAAACACCGAGGTGTGTACAAAAAGAAACCGAACTAATTAAATAGCGCACCAACGGCTGCAGATAAAATTCTCTGACTTGCGTGCACACTAGTGACATCTCTTGTCGCACTACGGTCGCTGCACTAGTTTACGAGTGACAGCCGGTTGAGTGAGGTCGTGCGCAGAGTGCTCGTCCGATTTGTGAGAAAGCGAGAATGAAGGAATTGGAGGAGCAACGCGTCTGTGTGAAATTTTGTGTTAAACTTGGGAAAACTTTTACCGAGACACTTCAAATGCTTAAACAAGCATATGGGGATGACTGCATGAGCCGAACACAGTGCTATGAATGGTTTAAGCGCTTTAAGGAGGGCAGGAGTTCGGTTACCGACGATCCAAAATCTGGTCGACCCTCCACATCAACAGACGACCACCATGTTGAGAGGGTTCGCACTGTGATTCGTGAAAATCGCCGTTTGACTGTCCGTGAGGTTGCTGAAGAAGTTGGCATAAGTGTAGGCTCTTGCAATTGCATCCTGAGAGAAAAACTTGGAACGCATCGTGTCAGTGCAAAACTGGTGCCGCGCTTGTTGACGGACGAGCAGAAGGAGAATCGAGGTAGGATCTCTAAGGAGTTGCTTGAAAAAGCAAATGATGACGAAAACTTCCTCAAGAACATCATTACAGGCGATGAAACATGGGTTTATGGGTACGATGTGGAAACGAAGAGGCAGTCTTCAGAATGGGTGGGGAAAGGATCTCCTCGACCAAAGAAAGCGCGGATGAGTCGGTCGAACATCAAGGTGATGATGGTCGTGTTTTTTTGATTGAAAAGGGGTTGTGCACCATGAATTTGTACCACGTGGTCAAGCGGTAAACAAGGAAGTCTACCAGAAAGTTCTGACACGATTGAGAGATGCTGTGCGTAGGAAAAGGCCTGAACTGTGGGAGAATCAGTCGTGGATGTAGCACCATGACAACGCACCCGCTCACGCATCACGAATTATCTGGCGAATCCTCGCACTCCCGTTGTGCCTCAGCCACGCTATTCTCCAGACTTCATTCCGGCAGACTTTTTTCTCTTCCCAAAACTGAAAAACACTTTGAAAAGACGTCGTTTCCAGACCATAGAATAAATTCAAGACAATGCGACGAGAGAACTGCGCGCCATGGGAGAAATTGCATTCCAGGAGGCGGTCCAAAACTTGAAAAAACGATGGCAACGGTGTACTGATAGTGAAGGACAGTACTTTGAAGGGGACAGTGTATAAAAGTTAGTATGATGAGCAATAAAGCAATTACAGCAGAAATTCGGCTTCTTTTTGTACACACCTTTTTTTCTGCTTTTAGATAGCAGATATATATATATATATATACACCTTTCATTTGTATATAAACCCCAGAGAATATGATTATATAAAGTGTCAAACGCAATATTTTGTTTTGGGTCAGTGAAATAAATGAAATCTCTACGTTCGAAGTTATGTTATTCCGTATGAGTGATAGAGCGCTTTGACCAGGCTTGCCAACCGCACTGTACTATGTTTCTGGTACACGTACTATTTATTGTTGAAAAAGAATATAGTGCACGCGAAAATACTGTATTTCAGGTAGATGGATCAAACTTTTTTTGCAACAATGAAAGTAATAATCAAATTTCTCACTTTGTACAACCTGTGAACTCGCGTTATGATTTAACTTGCGAGTGCCCCGTTCCGAGCCGTTATGTTGATGTTGAAACTGACGACGTCAGAGAAATATTTGCTACCGGTGAGTTCTCTGGCAATAATAATAAATAAACGAATCAGAAATTATGTAAAAATTGAAAGCGGCCAAAATTTGTTCTGCAAAAGACCCGAATTGCAGAACTTCCCAGTTTAGAAGAATGCTTACCTCAATGGTTTCAGCAGACTCGACACTAATATGTGATACTGGACCACTGTTACAACAAGAGGCATATTATCTTACCCGTCAATTTTTTTTATGTTTAGATATACCTACAAATTATTACGTCGAGAATAAAGATTACTTCTGTAACGCGAATTTCTATTTATTTCACCTCTGTAACTGCAAGTTAGATAGGATAGAATCTAAAGCTCTGCAAGTCGAATGTGTACCTACAAAAACCTAAGTCGAAACCCTTGATGAGTCGAAATCTCTGTACCTAGAATTTTTTCGCGTCTCCCTTATCGACTTAAGGAGGTTCCACTGTATATTCTAAATACAACTGAGGTTTTGTAAAATGTGGAATGTATTTATTTTTTTTAAAAATTATATGTTTGTGCGTCTTCGACGTGATGGTCATTAGAGACTTGTAAGGAAAGGTCTTTTTGAAGGAAGCATCCCGGCATTGGCCAGGAGTGATTTGGAAAAACCATGGAGAAGTCGAATATGAAAGTACGGGTGGGGGTTGCAACCCGTGTTCTCCCGAATGCGAGGCAAAACCTACTGAAACACTTCAAGAAGAAGTCGTGACATGATAGTAAAAGCGGTTTTTTTTTTTTTTTTTTTTTTTTTTTTGCTGTCGTCAGTCTTTCGACTGGTTGCTAACCTCTTCATCTCTACATACCGCTTACAATCCACGTCCTGTAAAATCGGCAGGTTGGGATATTCGGAGATAGAGCTGGAACTTGCTACCGCAGTGTTTTCAATCCCGCGCAAACAGTCTTTTACGCATAAATTTAAAACATAGTTATTTAAAGCGTTAATAAATTAAATAATAAATGTCTGTTAATTAAATTACTAAATCAATTTTAATGTTAAATGATAATAGTCAACAGTTAACAATATTTTAATTGGCGAAATGACATTAATTTTTAAATCTAAACCAGTTTTTAAACAAATAATCAAAAGTGGAAAATATTCAGTCTCAGGTCATGCCTTACAATACATCACATCAGTTTGAAAACATGGTATGTATAATGGCCAAGTTACCAGAGATTTTTTAAAATTCTAAATAAACGTTCCATAACACAGAGAGAAAGTATTCTATTTCACAAAATGAAGTGGATATACTCTGTAATGTGTAGACTTGGATAGAACAAGATCTCTTAACTTTTTCTCAATGCACAAGCACGAGACTTGGCCTACACTTACATGAATTGTTCTTGTGGGATTCCTTATTATTTCTCCTGATTCCTTGATTTATATTTGAGGGAGACGGTGGAGGCAGCCGTCGAAGTATGGTGTTCCTACAAAACAATTCGTCGATACACCCACGAAAACTTCATTATAACTTTCTTTGCCTTTAGTCGAAATAATAACAAGGAGAAAAGGGATTAATCTATAGCCTGAGCGGCACATGTAAGCAGGTGGCTTTCGTCAAAGAAACGCATTGAGGCAGCGGACAAAACAACAATAAGTCAAAGGATATACAATTTCATTTTGATTGCTGCTAAATAAATAGGTACACGATCGTTAAAATTACTATAACATTAGTTTCGTGTCAACGAATAATCAAATTTTCAGCCGCAAATACGGAAATTGTCACAATAACTTTATCTGCAAATACAGAAAATGGGAATAATGAAACCGTGAATAAAAAGCCGTAACCGTGTAGTTCAGATAACGTGTGTGACACTTAAAAAATAATTATATAGTTAGAAAATCGTACTAAATACGCACCATAACTCAAATTACAGAAATGTGTACTCGAAAAAAACTTGAATACCTAAAAGTGTATCTATTTACTTACGAATGACGAAGGTTGACAAAAAACAAATGTTTGTTCACACGAGTCAAATACCAACTGGAAGGGTATTGGCAACCAGTGCAATACATCCGACAGAGCCCGAGTGGGGCAGCGAGTCACGCACTGACACGCGTTTTATCCGCATTTTGCGGATTGCGGATCCGCTTAATTTTGTGCGGGATACGCCAGACTGTCTAATGATACGGGATCCCGTGGGATTGAGGGATCCCGCTTTGCTGGATTGCAATCCCTATTCGCACAGTGGTTTGAGGGGGAGGGGGCTTAACTTGGGGAGGGTAGGCGTTATAGGGGGAGGGGGGTGTCGACATAAAATCTCGTGCCAACGTCCCTGGACCAGCCGCTGAATAAGTTAGTGGAAAAATGAACCGTATGATAAGCTGAGGTACCAACCTAAACATAAAAACTCAGCCCCTTGTCCGCACTCACAGAAAAATGTCGCATTTTCATATCATTTTCATTTCATTAGTTGTCAAACAAAATTATTATTTTTGTTCTGGTACCGACCTTAACCGGTAGGAGATTTTTTTAAATATTTGTTTCGTATTTATGTTGCATATGTTTACACACATAATAATTGCTGAAAGTTGAGCGAGGGAATAAACAGGAGGGATGGTTTGGAGAGGTTTTTGGGTTTAGATATGACAGGATGGAACCAGGATAGTACTGAACAGTGGGCCTTATATAACAGGATAGCTGTGATGTTTAATATAGCATCATAATGACGTTTAACTTAGGGAAAATATTACATTGTCGATAAGTCGAGCACGCAATTTGACCCCGTTTTCGGTAAAGTACTTAAGTCAAACCTTTTTTCATCACCAGAGCCGGGCAAATATTAATGTAAGAAATTACCCGAGAATAATTAACACAAACAATTTTTGTTATGGTGTAACGAATTAACAGGGTAAATGTATTGTTTACCTAGATAAAAAAACTGAAGGTTAATTATGATTAAAGGGTGGGGTCACAATTGCTTGTTGAAGACTGGAAATGTAATATCTTGGCATTGCAATTGTTGATAAGCTTAACTGGGCAGGACACATTGGACACGTGGTAGGAAAAGGTTTCAAAATTCTGCACTTGTCGGAGAGAGTGATGAGGGGATGCAGGAGAGAAGTAAAGGAGTTGGGTTACAAAACTTTGGTCAGACCATTGCTTGAATATGGTAGTGTAGTATGGGACCCACATTATGGGTATCAAATACAGGAGTTGGAGAGGGTGCAAAAAAGGACTGCTAGATTTGTTTATGGAAATTATCGCAGAATGCAATCAGTAAGTGATACGATAAAGGAGCTGGGTTTGGGAGTCATTGGAGGGTGAAGAGAGTGCTGGGAATGTACAGGGCATATGTTGGTGATGGGGCTTGGAGGGATATTAGTCAAAGAATTAGGAATAGTGCATGGAAGGGGAAAGACGACCATGACCACAAGATGGCGCTCGATTTCACGCACAGAGTGGAAGGGGTGGGGGAAGTTTGTTTTGTGCGTAGGTTACCACAAACATTGAATCTAAGATTTTTTTTAAAAAAATGTAAAAGTGCGTGTGTTCGATTGTCATTATAATAATTTAAATAAAGTAATTTCTGTCGTAAAGTTTTATTAGGGAATGCGAAATCAGTTGGGCGGGCTGGACGTCGTTTTCGGTTTCGCGGGTTGGCGGCCCTGATTGCCTCAGCGGCGCGCCGTCTCGCTGTGACCGCCGTGACGTCATCAGCTGTTACGTCACGCGCGGTAATCGATTGCGGCGTCGACCAACCGCGACGTGTCAAGATCGATCGCCAGCAGAACACAGCCACAGACAACAGAGGCCCTTCAAGATGTGTACGGCCCTACGCTATAACTGTGTTGCGGGCCCTTGCCCTTGACGACACTGTTTAAACTCAAATTATTCATGATTATTCAGTTTTTGTTTGTATTTTCCTTTTTCGTCTTCTCTTCCCAAACCTCTTAATACGTTCACTGTATTCCTGTTTCCTTTGTTACGTCCATTTTGTTCCTGTTTCCTTCTGTGCGCTCCGTGAACCGTACTAAGGGCGTGTAG